>PVLA01006546.1:0-120000 GCA_004027455.1 Hydrochoerus hydrochaeris
TGCAGGACAGGAGAGGAGAGAGGAGAAGCAGAGGGAGAGGGAAGGAAGAGGAAGGAGAGGGAAAGAAGAAAGCAGAGAGGAAGGTAGACAAGGAATGAGACAAAAAAGTAAAAAAGAGTGAAAGAGAGCAAGAGAGAGGAGAGAGAGAGAGAGAGAGAGAGAGAAGAGGAAGAAGGAAATAGAAAAATCAATCAAAAAAGATTTGTTTTAATGAATAGGATCATACAGTGAGCAGAGGTTCAGCGGTTTTATAAACTAACATTTGAAAGCCAGACACCCATAAAGTTATGGGTATAATCCAAACTGATTGCAAAGACCTGAGAAAATTGGGTATCTGATGGTGTAGAGGACAATAAGGGAAGGAGGAATATGCTGTCCCATATTCAAGGATATCAGTAAGACATAAAACTAAGCTTAGTTTTCCTTCACCTTTTTTTCTATCATTGCCCTTCACATATTTGATAATGACCTCTCACACTGGGTAAACCAATATAATTTTCTGATTCCAGGAATCCAAGTAGAAATTTCATAGAGGCATGGCCACAAAGACACATCCATAGAGCTGGGTACCAATGACACAAACAAAATGACATATATGTGAATTAGTTTTCTTCTTTTCTTAGGAGATCAAACAAATCACCAAAGATTCCCTGCAATACAATATGCATAATATTGAAAGAAGACAAAACTCAATCATATCATATTATTTGGAGAAGGAATACAATTTTAAAAACACATCAAAGAAATTATTAACTCCAAGTTTATTATTTATTTATGTTTCTTTTTTGTGACAGGGTCTCATTATGCAGTTCAGGCTGGCCTTGAGCTCACTTTGTAGCCCAGGCTGGTCTTGAGCTCACAATGATACTCCTGCCTCAGCCTCTCTAAGTGCTGGGATTGCAGGCCACCACACCTGGCTCTGACTCCAAATTTAACCTAAAGTCTCTCTTTAAAGAATATCAGGTAACACAATATCCTTAGGAAAATATCCACAGGGGAATTCACATGCACTGATATTTCTGAAGCAAGATGAAAAACAAGAAGTTATAAAATTAAAATTCTCTCAGTGACTTCTGGATACTACCTATGTTTCACACATCATAGATAATAAAATAAATCTGGAAACTATTTAAAATATTGCTGCATGGTGGGGTATTGTTACCAGTCATGCACTTATTCCTGCCTGCTATAGTTATTTATAACACATTTCAATTTGCTAACATTTAATTATATATATATATATATACACATATATATATATATATACAAAAATACACATATACATATGTATATATGCATACATGTAGATACACGTGTATATGTATATATACATACATATACATATAAATATATGCATATATATAGATATACTTATTTTTGATGAGTAATCATTCCACATGTTGATAAATTCCTTACAGAAGATTGAATTTATGCCAATCATTTGGACATATTTCTGAAAAATTCCATTCCTTCAGGCTAGTCCAGGTATTTTAGTGCTTCTGTTTCCAAAGGAGAAGCTGATATCATGTATGATTGTTTATTTTTTCATGCAAATGTTAATTGCAATTTATTAGCAATGATCTTGTAGACAAAAGATATAGTTTCCTCTTAAATTACTTAAACATACATTAATTGGAATTGCAAGCTGGTATTGGTACAATGAAAGTAAAGAGAAGATCTGGATAAATTGGGAAATATACCACATTATGAGTTGTATCACAACAAAGTAGTGATGTCAGTTTCCACTAAATTTTATTTAAATTGACAGGAACAATGCAATTGATATAAATGTCTATGCAAGAATTTTGAATATAGTTAAGGTTACCATAAAATTCGTGTGTTGTTAGTTAAGACAATTTTGAAAACCAGAATAGTCAGCCTACCTGGGTTTGAGATACTACATAGATACTGTATTCAAGACTTGGTATTGGAGAGAGATAGACATAGATCTGCATTAAAAAACAGATAACTCAAACATGCACACAAAAAATTTTGACAATGACGTGAAAGGAATTCAATGTAGGAAAGCTTCACCAAATAGTTATGGTTTAAGTTTAAATTGTCCCCTCCCAAATTTAGGAGGCCTACAGAAGTTTACCAAAAGTTGATGTCCATTATGCAGAAACACAGGGATAAGAATTAGAGGGGAAGCACATTTTTGAGCACTCATGATATGTTGAATTAAATCATTTTATTTAATCTCAACACAATCCATGTTAGACTTGCTACAAGTTGTTTAAATATAAGACAACTGTGATTCAAAAAATGCTTAGCAGACACACTGAAAATCACTTGGTCAGCATTAGCATTGAATATCTGACTCCATTTTTATAGACTGTAACT
This sequence comes from Hydrochoerus hydrochaeris, assembly GCA_004027455.1. Classification (NCBI taxonomy): domain Eukaryota; kingdom Metazoa; phylum Chordata; class Mammalia; order Rodentia; family Hydrochaeridae; genus Hydrochoerus; species Hydrochoerus hydrochaeris. The sequence goes on from PVLA01006546.1 coordinate 2,344, forward strand.
AGAACCTTCTCACAATGACAGGGACATCGTTTGAAGAAAAATTTCTGTAATGCCACACATTAGACTCTATTTCTATGTTTTTGTTTTGTTTCATATTAATCACATCACTTGAATTTGAATTTCTCTACTAATGGAAGCAAATGGTTCATGTAAGCTTTTCCTTGCATTGTATCTGATCTCAGAAGAATCATGTATCACTTGGGAAGAAATATGCAGTCCAATAATCCAGCACTGGCAGAGAGGATTGCAAAAATTTCCAAAGCCACCATGGTTTTCCCTTTAGTGCTCAGGTAGGAAGATATAAAAGAAATCCACACACTACTGAAAACCAGCAAGCTAAATGTGATCATTTTGGTCGCATTGAATCTGTCTGATACCCTCCTGGTCAGAAAAGCAAGAACAAAGCTCAGAAATGACAGCAATCCTAAATAGCCCAGAACACAGTAGAAGGCAACAGTAGACCTCTCATTACACTGAAGTATAATTTGGTCAAACTCCAAATTGTGTGTCAGTGTCTGGAAAGGGAGGAGAGGTTATCAGCCAGACTGTGCAGATGAACACTTGAATGAGTGAGAAACTGCATATTATAGCATTGGAAAATCAGGTCCCTAGCCACACTTGTATTCAGTTTCCTGGTTTGACAGATTTGAAGGCCACAACCACAATGAAAGTCTTGGCTAAAATAGCACAAAAAGTTATGGAAAATACAACACCAAAGATTTTTCTCAGAATGCAAGTAAGTGGATTGGGCAGACCAATAAAAATCAAGGACCAAAGAAGCAGAGGAAATGAAGAGATGGAAATGAGAATATAACTGAGGTTCCTGTTGTTTGCTCTCATAATTGGTGTATCTTGGTGTTGGATAAAAAGTCCTAAAATCAGAGCCATGAGGCCAAATAAACTAATGGCTGTAGAGGTTAAAGAAGCTCTCAGAGTATCTTCATGGGACAAAAATGTCATAACTTTGGGGAACTGAATTCTCTGCATATTTGGATACTGGTCTCTGGACACTTGACACATTGATCCATATTTGAAAGGTAATGGACTTACTGTCTTACATCAGGACATTCCTGAGTGTATGTATAAAAGCAATGTATCTTGAAATCTGTTTGAATTTCAAAGAAAAAATCAAGTTATAGTCATAGAATTATTACATTGGAAGAAGATGAATAAAGAAATGATTTTCTTGATCAGAGAGAAGTCCTTGATTATGCATTTGAATCCTTATGAATTACAGAAAGTAAATTTAATTGACATAATAAAGAAATCAAGAATCAAGGATTTTGCAAGTGACATAGAAAGAGAAGCATGGACTTCATTAAAAAAACATATGATTTCAAATTAAGAGTGGAAAAATACTGACTGTTAAAGTTTAAATGTGGGAGGCCATGAAGAGAAAGGTTTGAAATGTTTAAAGAGTATCAAGGAATAGTGTGTCACTATTTCACTAATAAAACATAATACTGAAAGCAATAAATTTTATTGGACAATTTATTTCCTGATGAGAAAATGTACTGATTTAAGTCATTCTTGAAAATCTTCACTGAAATGTCAATTAAATCTTATTAAAATGTAAAGTAATTGGGCACTTAACTTTTCATGTATTTATTGTAATTTCCTTTATTCAAATATTCTTAGTTTATAAAAAATTTCTTGAAATAGATATATAGAAGTATATATTTGAAAAAAAATTTAAAAGAAACATAGTAAAAGTTAAATTTTATGTTTTTGGCTTTGATACCACTTATGTGAAAGAAAAATATAGGAGATTTTGTTGTTGCTGTTGTTGTCATTTTTCATTTTGAGACAGGCTTTTACTATGCAGTTCAGGCTGGCCTTGAACTCACTTTGTAGTCCAGGCCTGAATTGCTCTCACAGAAATCTTCCTGTCTCAGCCTCCTGAGTGCTGGGATTACAGGTGTGTACCAGAGTGCCTGAATTAACAGATATTATAAATTAGAAAAAAGGTTACATATTTCACTATGTGTGTATTCCCCAAAATTTTCCTAATTGTATTGAAAAGTTTTTACTTATTTATATATTATGTATAAACTTTGCAAAGGACTGATGTAAGTCAGTTGATAATTGAGAAAAATGATTTCATCATAGTCCTTATCAAACATATCTATTATTGACCATTGCTTGTGCTATTATTTTATTTCTTATATATACATTTTAACATGTGCATATTGCTCAGCTTTCCCAACATCAGGACTAAATACATGACATATGCAAGATAAAGGAAGAATAGCTTAATTTACTCCATATTTTCAGAGGTTTCAATATATGATTGGCTGACTCCAAGACAAAATATTATGGCAGAAAGGCAGCACAAAGCAGAATTTTTCACTTCAAGTTCCAGTTAAGCAAAGCAGAGCAGCCATAGTAATGTGGAAGATGCCAAGGGAAAAGATTTAATACCCAAGTTCACACCTCCATAACTCACCCAGACACACTCAGAGGTGCAGTTTATTAATCCAGGTGCCGCTCATCCTGAGCAGGTTTACAATGCACGCTGACTGGTTTTTCCAATTATTGTCAGCTTCACTTTCAAACACATCTCTGTTAACCATATTTAATCTTCAAGTAAACAAAAAATGGTTAACTGTACCTACCATGATACAACAATCCTGGCTAAAACCAATGTACTAATCATTGCCAAAAATTTCAGCAATCATTATGTATTCAAATTCTCTTCCTAGAATCAAGGAAAACTCTTAGCTGTAAAGCATAGAAAATTTTAAAAAATACAGTTAAGTATTCCCAATATACAATCATACAGGTTAAACATTCCAATTTCAGAAAGGGAAAAATAAGGAGCTAGACAAGGATGGTACCACAGCAAACCTGAAACCCACCAGATCAAATGGTAAGTGCTCTGACTCATGCCTATTATCCATGTTAAGTCATGATGAGGTGTATGTTTCAGAGTGACACTGTTGATGAGAAGATCCCTCCCTGATGGCATAATGCAGGGCTACAAACCTGTAGCATGAGTGCTGCAGCAGGCTTTTTGTTATCACTGAAAGCTTTGAAATGTTTGCCATCACTGGCCTCTCCTATTATACCTAGACTGCCCTTTTGGTCTGGCAACACTCATTCCCAAAATCTTTCCTCATCAGTTTCCATATTCTTGGCCTCTTCACCTTGCTAAGACCTCTACTACTGCTTTAAATTCATTGCTGCAGCTTCGTGCAACCACTTGTCAAGGATATAATGCCTGACCCCACAGACTGTCATTTGACAACTCTTGAATTCAGCAGTATCACATGTGTGGCACATGGAGGGATAGGCAGGCCCGCTTGTACTTTGGCTGAAATGGCCTCTGAATCCATGAGCAAAATTGAAACAGCAAACTAAAAGGATGTTAGCAGAACAATTTTGTATGCTGCCTTTCTTGAACTGGAGCCCGAAGGTCTCTCTCCACAAAGGAAATTTGAAACTTTTGGATGGTTTAGCCTGCTGTATATGGAGTTTTGCTGATTCCTGAGATACTTCAAGTCATCATTCTGCCTATTGCACTACAAAATGCTTGGATTATTTTTTATCAATTCATATTTGCAATATACAACAGTTACACTCATTTCAGAAAAGTGGCAAATGTATTTTACATTTCTTTGTGGTTTTTGAACTTTTCCTCTCTCTCATTATTGTCTCTCCTCCATCTGGTGCTCTTCTTCAAATGAAAAAAAATTATCTTTATGTTTACTAATATCTTTCTTTTATTTTGCTTATATTTTATTTCTCATTTAAGGGAAATCATGTAGTATATAACTTTCTGAGTCTGACTTATTTCACTTAACATTATCAAATCTTTCCCATTTTTCTACAAATGCCACAATTTAATTCTGTTTTATGATTGAGCAATTTTAGATTGTGTGTTTATACCATATTTTCTTTGTACACACATCTATTAATGGGCATCTGAACTTTCCCAGATTTTACATATTGTAAATTGAGCTGGTAGAAACATATTTATTAATGTATCTTTATAGGACTATGCTTTTCATTTTTTGAGTATATACTCAAGGTAAGAATACATGGGTAAATTGTAATTATTAGCTTTATGTTATTCAGGAATATCTATATCAGTCTCCACAATGGATGCCCTGGTTTACATTCCCACCAACAATTCAGAGGGTTTGTCCTTTCTCAACATTCGCAATTTTTGTTTTCTTCATAATCATTCTGACTCAGTCAAAATAGAATCTCAGAGGTTATTTTTATTTTGCATTTCCATAATTGCCAAAAATGATAATTTTTGTATACTTACTAGAAATTTGTAATGTTGTAAAAAGTGTCTATTCAGATGATTTTCCAATTTTTTGATTGGGCCATTCATTTTAGGGTGCTATTTTGATAGTTTTTTAATAAATTATCATAATTAAACTTGTATCAGAAAAGTAGCTGGTAAAATTATTTTTCTCATTCTGTAAAATGACTTTTAGTATTACAGTTTATTAACTTGCCACACAGAAGCAATTTAATTTTATGTAATTCCATTTGTGTTAGTATATTCTGTATTCTTAGGGTTCTGTTCAGGAAATCTTAGCCTAAACTCATGTCCTCAAATGCTCAACATATGTTGTCTTCCAGTGTTCCAAAATTTCTACTTTTATATCTGGGTCTTAGATGCACATTTATTTTGATATTACTCCTGAATAACATATATGGATCTGGCCAGGGATTTAGCTCAGCAGCATAAGCACCTGCCTGGCAAGTGCTAGGTCATGAGTTTGATCTCTGGTACCAAATAATAATAATAATAGTAATAATAATAATAATTAAAAAATATATGGATTTGCTAATTTTCTTCACAATAAATCTTCAATTAATTCAGCTTTACTCATGGTTCATTTTGGACCAAAATTTAATATTTTCAAATGATCCTCTGTTTTGACTTATGATTCTCACGATAAATCTAAGTTTAGTCAGCAGTCTCATGTGGCAGTGTGCATGTATTCATGGCTTGACATTCCTCTCCTTGATCAATAGGTTTAAAGCTCTTAAATTCAGCTTCTTGAAAAGTCTCAGGCCATTAGCAAAATATACACAAATAATTAGCCAGAATGTAACATGCATGGCCACTAGCCCATTTTGCCAGTGGAGTTTATATCTGCATTCTTATGAGCCTGGTCTTCCTGTCTATATTCTTTTCAGCATTCTGTTCCAACCTCTAACCAGAACTCACCTATCAGGCTTACTTACAACATCCTAGTGCTTCTTTAACCCATTTCTCCAATTTCTCCAAAGATTTGAATGAAATCACACACAAAGGATTTTGAACCATATGGTAAAGTCACAGTCATGGCAATGAATCCATTTTTTTAATACTAAGTTCCTATTTTGTTCTCATTCCACATGTTCTGATTTTCAGCATGCTAAGAATTAAAAACTGGTGGTCAACTTAATGCCAGCTCGATTATATCAGCATGGTGCTGAGTGTAGGTATCCCACCTCAGGAAATTTGGTAGCATAAATCGAGACATGAAGAAGCTATGCATTGAGGCACTGAGGCATTGTGGGTTGTCCTATGTGTTGCTGTTTGAGCCATTAGGTTCTCCTTGAGAAGCTCTAGTCCTCACTTCGAGCATTGCTTCCTGGTTCTGGAGAGAAAGATATATGCTACTTGGTCTCTAGGATGAACACATCATACTGGCTTCCTGTCATGTACTCGATTGTGTTTATCTTTGCAGGAGCTCGTGGCCTCTGTGTCACTGAGGATGATACATAATCACTGAGAATGTGGTGCTTTTCAGGACAGCCCTGATCTTTGTTGTGAGAGTGACATCTCAGCTCCAGTGTAGAACCCTCAACCAGCAGCACAGCTCTTTCGTCCTGCAGGTATAGACTTTCTATCTTCCACCGCGCCAAGCTTTGGTCCGTCTCAGCATGGATCCTTAAAAGAGAATAGCATAAGTCCTTCTTGTGGGTTATAGACCTCCAGTTGGACTCTTGGGAGGCATTTTTATGAGCTCTGAGTCTTCCTCTGGACTCATGAGGGACATTGCTCTGGGATTCAGGATCTTGGCTAAATATTCTATGCCTTTAGTGTTGTGGATAGATTTCCTACATTTTTTGTGTGTTAACTCTTGGTGATCATCATTAAAATAATACTAAAAATTCCATGTTCTTATTTTAAATGTTCTCTGTACAACCCCTGACAACAGAACAGTAATGGTGTGAGCCATTTTTCTCTACCCAAACCCTTCGGCCACCATATTTCTGCCTTCAATGCAACCAACCATGGACTGAATCTCTGATACCATAAAAATTAAACTTAGCTCCCTCTTAGTTGTGGATCTTGTGTATCATGTATAAACAAATGTAAAACTGCTCAATACAATTAATACATATATACTGAATCTTCCAAAGGAAAAAAAAAGGAACACAAGAACTCTGAGTTCAGCGAAGGCAAAAGGATTAAAGTCATTCAAGAGATTATTAAAGTGAATTTGGTAAATGTTGAAATAAGTATATAAATAATTAAAGGAAGTTAATGGCAGGAAACAATGTTCTTGACACCTCCATTTGACCGCTAGTAAGTACCAAATCTTAATGTGCTCCAAATAACTACTTTCAAACTGGAATGTTTCTTCCAAAGTTGTCCCTCCTCCCTGACTATCAGTAATACATAATCATAAACTTAGACACTTAAACTAAAATAGGCATCAATTTACTTGCGTTTAGCATCCTTTCACAAGCCATATGCTGTACATCATGTTGTTTCCTCTTAATCTATTCTAGTTCTTTTTTATTTTTGAACAATTTATTCTCATTTTACAATATCTGTTGTACATTGTAGTCTTTATTTAATCTCTCAGTTTCTCATTGAAAGTAGATAATATGATGTTAACATGTATGAGACTGATTTGTTACACATACAAGTATGGTCTCAAATTGAAGAATTCAAGAAGAGTTCAACATACACAAAGCAACAAATACAATACACCTTGTCAGCATAACCAAAGACAAAAATCACATGATCATCTCAACAGATTAAAAAAAAAACTTTTGATGAAGTCCAATGCTTATACATGTTTAAAAAAATACATAAAATTGAAATAGGTGATCTTTATCTCAATCTGATAAAAGGCATCTAAGATACACCAACAGTCAACATATTAAATGGACAAAAACTTGAAGATTTCACTCTAAAATCAGGAACAAGACAAGAATTCCCACTGTCACCCTTCCTATTCAATATAGCACTGGAAATATTAGAGCAATTAGACAAGAGAGAGAAACAATACAATTAAAGATAGGAAAGGAAGAACTTAATTTGTCATTACTCCTATATGACATGATATTTTACTTAGAAGAAAGCAATTAACTTCATAAAATGAATTATAGATTTAATATATGCATTCATTTTCAACACAGAATTGAAAATTCTTATGGAATTCAAACAAACAGCAGGGAGAATTTGTGCTGGTGATACTCAAACAATAGATATTTGGAATAGTTCACTGACTTACAACTATGACATTTACATGTGCCTTGCTGATGCTCCACAAATACTGAGAAACCCTTTGTTTGTGAAGTGGTAACTGAGAATAAATCAGTCATAAAGTAAGAGTTAAAAGAACTTTCTCACATCACTTTTAAAATTATTAATATTGGACTGCACAATGGCTTAAATTTAGCTGTGAAGAAGCTTAAGAAAATACTACATTGAACTGGGAAAAGTATATCAAGCATTGTGACCTTGGGCTACCAGAAGGGTAATGATGTACATGTGTGTAGTATAATGATATTAAGAGAAATATGGATGTGACATTGATCTGGATTTTGTGTCAACTGTCTCTTTATTACATGATCTTTGCAAGTTGTGAAATCTCTCTGAAGTTCAATGTTTAATGAGTGAAGTAATGATTATTTTTATATATCTTGAAGTATTATATTTACAACAAACAAGATAATGTTATTACATTAAACATCATATATTTTAGTACCTAACAGGTCCAGTGATATTGTAGCAACAGTAAAGCAGCTGGTAAAAAGTAAGGTAGTAAGAGAACTGAGTTTAATAAAGATGGGCTAAAATCCAAGGTGAACCACACATGATTTTGCACACTTGTGTACCGAGCTACACAGGAGGTTGAGGAGACAGATGAGTTGATACCAAGGTTTAAAGCAGGAATGAGTAACAGTATATACAAAAATATAATTAAATAAGTAAATAAATAAATTTAAATAAAGAAGTTAGAATATTGTATGTTACATATGTCAGTATATCATAAGGCATTACAGAGCCATGTCACATTGTATTATCTCCACATTTAAAAGAAATTTGAGAAACATTTACCTCTTTTACTTGCAATCTCCCCATCAGGCCATTGAATGCAATCAAAGAACAGGATGATTTTCCTCCAACAACAGCTTTTCTGAACCCAGGGGGCAACTAGAGCTGCAAACAGCATAGGGAGTTTGTGCAAGAGGTAGGAGAAAGGAAATCTGTTTCATATACAAGATTCACTAGCAGTATGCATGTAGAGGGTTCAGCAGAACTGTTGTGCAATATAACTCAGCCAAGAGTTAATAAAATTGTGCTTAAAATTTTAGGGGAATAGAATGATAAAGAGGGTTACATTAAGTAAATATGCCTACATTTGTTAGTGTCATTGATAAACAATGTGTCCAATTTATTAATATTTATCTACATATATTCATCTTGTATGTATCGCTAAGTCTTTCATTGTTATTAGTACCAGTGACATAAACTCTGATCTTTCTGACTTAAAATGTAGTCAGAGTTGATTTTTCTTATCATATAGGTAACTGTTTGATCATGATAAATACAGGCAATGTGCTCCATTCCTCAAAAGTCATATCTGATTCAGATCAAGTGTTCAAACAGTACAGTAAAGATCCAAATAAAGTGGTATCCATCTGATGGACTTCAAAACATTATCTCAATTTGGGGCTTTTTAAACATTTTTCTGTGAGGACAATCACCATAGCACATAATTTAAAAGGGGCTTACCTCATTATGGTGCTGACTCCCACATCATCAGTTTTTCAATAAAGGATAAATGTGGAGCCTTGTGTAATTCAAAGATGAAACTCCAACTTTCACTTGAGTTTTAGTACCATTAAGCAAGGACTGGTAATTAAATATGTCAAGCTTGGTTGTTGAAATTCTCTCATTGACAATTTTTCTGTTTAATGTTACTTTTTTCAACTTGGGATTTTTCCAAAAAGGATTGGAGCTAAAACTGAAAATTAGTTATTAGAAGTTCAGGAAGCAATGCATGGAAGCAGGAATAAAATTTATTACTTCAAATGTCTTCTTTTCCTACTTATGCACTATTAAATTACTTTGATTGGATTATATATCAAAATGCATATAGGAATGCATATATTCTTAATAATATTTAGGTTAGAAAACAAATCTAACCAGCTTAAGATAACTGAAATTATATGAAATAGCCTTTCTAACCATAAATTAGGAAATTAGAAATAAATAGTAAAAGGAAAGAGGGAAATTTCACAAACATATGAAACTTAATATGTTCATCACATGAGAATAATAGAAAAAGTCTATCTTGATGCAAAAATGTGAAAACAGCATGTCACAAGTTAAAACAATAACATTCCTGAAAAAAATTAATAAATACATTGAGGATGAGGCAAAATCTCCATAGAAACTACATTTCTAAAAATAGGAAAAGCAATAAACTTTAAATATGTATTTATAAAAGGCAATAAACATCAAACCAGAAATATATTATGTGAAAAATATACACAATAAAAATAATAAAAGAAATGGGGATGATTTTAAAAGACAGGTTTTTATACAGAAAACTTCAAAGAAATAAAAGATACTAAAATTAAAATAAATAAAACCTGAAAGAAAAACAAGTGAAAGCAATTAGGATGTGTGTAAACACATCAACTCTACACCATGAATGTACTCATCATGTACTGCAAACATGTATTAGTAGTAATTTAACAGTTATAATAAAGCAAAATATAAAATCTAATACAGCATAGATACAGTGACATAAAAGACTACTATGAACTACTCTATGTAAGTAAATTAGATAATCTAGAAAGAATAAATTACTAAACCCATCAATTTAGCAAGATTGAGTCATCAAAAGTAGAAAATCTGAATGCAAAGATAACATATGAAGCAATAGAAGCAATAATCAAAAGTCTCCCAAGAATGAAAATCTCAGGACCAAATGGCTTAATAAGTGAGTTTCACAAATTTTTAAGAAATAATGATCACTAATATTTTGCAAATGAATTGAAGAGAAATCTCTTAAATTTGAGACAGAACAGATTCTTACAAAGTGAAAGTGGGATTCACTCCACATTAAGATCCTTTTAATAAGGCCTGACATCATTAAAACACAAGACATTAGAATTTTCAAATTTCTTTTTCATTCCATTTCATCAAAATTATCACTGTGAAAAATAGGTCAATGTTACTACACTTTACTGAGCATTTGAAGACCCAAAATAACAGAAGCACTAAATGACTTGACTATCAACTCTAAGAGAGCAGCCCAGATGCTGATCTCTAAGAGTCTTCCTTCACTTTAGCACTGTAACTTTGATCAAAGCAACTAAAATGCTGAAAATATTCTGTGGTAAAGGGACCATTGACTGCCATGAGATAGAGTGCAAAGAAACAGATCCATCAGGATATTAATCCTTCCCATACCTTGTCACTTTAAATTGAAATCTAAGGGAGCATGGCTTAAGTGAGGTGGTAACCATTGGGGCTCAGTACACACAAACTGTGACATGCACAGGTGGTCTAATTTCTAGAATTCATTTTCTTCACTGGCAATTAAAGATAACAACTCAGAATGAAGAATGCTCAGAAAACTAGGATTAGAGATACCATTTGACCCAGGTATTCTCCTTGTAGGCATGTTCTCAGAAAAATAAAATATCACCTACTGATTATAACAGCACATTTTGTCATAGTTAAATCTTGGAAACAAGCCAAAAACCCATCAATTGAGGAATGTATAAAGAATATTTGTGTTATTTTATACATTGGAGTAGTACTCTGCATTATAGAAGGGTAAACATGAGACATTTCTATTTAAATGGATACAACTAGAGACCATGTCTTATGTGAAATAAACTAGACTCTCTTGTATGAACATCATATTTTCTCTCTGATGTGAGCACCTAAGAGAATAAATAAGGACCAAAATGTACAATATATGTTATGAAATGGGAAGAAATTTTTCAAAGCACAGAGGGGCTAGAGTGGAAATATGGGGAAAGGAAGAATTGCAAAATAAGAAAATGAATTTTTTCAAAGGATAAAATGGAAACAAAGCTTTGTAAATAGGAAGAAGAAGAGTTGGAGGAAGGAGAGCAGAGTGTGAGAAACAGCAATCAAAATATATCTTGTACAGGTATAAATTCACTATTATGAATATGATTATTATATATATATATAAAATATAATAATCTTAATATTAAAGAAACTAGAAAGGGATAGAGACTAACATGGCTTCGATAGACCCTGCATAGTTCCTTAGAGAGTGAGTTGTAAAATGAATGAGTCAGCTTTTCAGTCCTTCTACTATCTGACACAACATGCGGCTGCACTCACACTTACACATGTGCTTCCACTATACTGTCATGTACTATGTTGTCAGGCAGCAAAGAACCCTTTTCTGAGAGGAATCTGATGGGATCATTTCATCTTGCACTTTCTGCCTCAGAAATCATGAGCTAAACAAACCTTTTTTTTCCCTTCACATCTTATTCAGCTCAGGTCTCTGTTATAGCAGCAGAAAGTGGATAAAGAAAAGGATTAATCATTTTTCTTAAGATATAGCTGTGGTTGATTCCTAGATTTTCACACTATGGATATACAGGAACATTATTTTAAAACATACTTCTAACAGGATTGTTATTAAAAGGAGCTATAGCTGCCTACTTCTGATCCCAGGCCTAAGCAACACATTCAATCCTTTAGGTGTTAATTCATCTAATTCAGTTCCATGTTTCTATTGTTAATAATTTCTAAATGCAGTCCTCTATATGTATCTTATTCTAAATTTTATATTGTCTCTACAATTTTCACCCAATTAAATGGAAGAAATCACTTTGTCAGTATCTGTTTCACACATATTGGGAATTCCAATTGTCCCCTTATCACTATAAGGTAATTTTTAAATTAATAGTCAACATTTACAATGTTAGAATTTATAAATATTTGCAAATAAATGATGTGCTATTAGGTATAATTACACATATGGTATTATACTACATATTCTTGACCATATTTGGGTCTTCAAGTAGCATAATTTTCATGCTCATCTAGTTTTTTGCGCCAAACAGTTGATAGCCCAGTTCTTCAGATTCATACACCACCTCTCAATGTGCTCAAATACATTTTGGCAATCCCATACTTTCATGCCATTCTTGGAATTCTGTCTTCCCTTTCTAACTTGAGTTTGCTCTGTGGTTTGACCCAGAAATATCTGGAGGATTTTACTATTTAATAGAAATATTTTGTACTTTTAAAATCGTTTCAAATTATGATACTAAAATGAAGAAACATTTACACATACAGAATACAGTATAAAACATATTGCAAATTGATTTTATATTTTAAAAAATGTTGAGGAGCTTGTATATAATATTTTTAGTATAAAATTGTAGATATAGTATATAAATACATTCATGGTACATATTATTTTCATATGACATACGGTATCCATACAGCTGCTTACACTATACATAATAGAATTTATATATGTTTGACAATGCTACATATAATATATATAAACAAAGCTGAAAACCTATATAAAATCTGGTATTATAGTCACTTTAAACCGACATTAGGGGAGTGGATATCAGGGTAGAGAAGTGATTCACCTCATACATTTATCAATGTATTTATTGTTTGCCTTTAAAATATATACATATATATGCATCATTTTGTCAAAAATAAAAATACCATATGAAATGCTTCAGTGGTTAACATTTAGGGCCAGTTTGATCTAAAACAACTGGACTGTATTTTCATTAACACATTGTCAGCCTTCTTAAAGAAATAACTAAGAATAAGTTATAAATAGATGAAAAGAAAAGGAAGGTGAAAAAAAGGAGACCAACTCATGGGCTGTCTCATTAACCCAGGTGATAGAGATAGTGGCTTTTAGTATGCTTACAGTATTTTAGGTGACAATAGATAGCAAATATTGTGGGAAAAAGTTATAGATATGACTGTTGAAACAGATGAATGAAGTCACATAGAGACAATGGAATCTCTATCTCTTCACAGCATTATAAGAATTAGAAATAGATATCAACTATACAAATTCTTATTGAACATTCAAAAACTTACCTCAACAATTTTGTATTTTACAATTTAGTGCATATATAAAATACAGTTACTTAGCAACACTTCAAAGAACCTGCTTTAAATGTGGACTGTGTGTACACACATAGAGATTACAACCATTGTTAGCATCACACATAAAAATGCATAATCAAACAGTGAGTCTTGAGGCAAAATCAATACACTGATTTACAAAATAAATGCTAGGTTTTTTTATAAATAATGATTAAAATGTTAGCTTAAGAAGCTGCAGTTGAAAATTTTTTGATCCTAGATCAAAAAGACATCAGCAAAGTTTGAAGAAAGATTAACATATTTTGAAATTGGATGAGATTTTTTTCAATATATGAATGGGTCCAAAGCTTGAATTTAATTCACATTCTGAGTGAAAATACAAATAAAATGTAATTTCAAATAATTAAGAACTTTTAGTGCATAATAAAGAGGTCAAGATATCTCCATAAACCTCCTTACAATTCCAAAAGGGATATAGTCATCGCTAGTGAAGGGCAGATGTAGCCCTAGCCATGTGAATCACAAGCAGCACAGAAGAGAGGCCCTGAACTTCACAGCAAGTTTGTTTTCCCAGCTACATAGATGGAGTTCCTTTCCAGTGGCCTGTAATGCACTTTTCCACTGAAAGAGAAATTTAACCATGACTTTAAGAATTCTTGCTTTCTGGAGACATTTGGAATAGAGTAAAAGTAATCCTTTTGATTTCCCACATAATACCATAATTTAGAAATAATTGATGTTGTTGCTCTGGAAAACAATTGGTCACAGAATGTCAGCATAAAAAGTGTTTAAAATTTGGAATAAAGCATCAAAGTGTAAAAACATGGTTCTAAAACTTTTAAAAAATTCTTTGATTTTGCATTAAAGGTGATTCACCACTACCAGTAAGAATGTAACATATTCTGACCTTACATATTAAGAGTTAAGAATTACAGCATGAGAAAAACAACAAACAAATTGCATTTTTCCAGCCACTGTGTTAGATAGGAAATCAGTGCAAATAAACTGAGAAGTAAATAATTTGAAACAAGACAGCATAAGTAAGGAAAACATGTTTGCTCACAAAATTTTTTTTAACCAAAACTACATAGTCTTCCATACACACTGGAATCATCTTGAATGAAGTAAACAAAACTAAATAAAATCATATGATTGAAAATACCCCAAAGCACAGTATGTGCTCTTTTTTGGTAATGGATGTACATGGTGCCATCTCCTTGGCACTTTTATGTCATGGAAGATTTTTAGATTTTTACATGAGTAATGTTTCAGGTATCTTGCAAATCTTACTTGTCTTCAAGGTCAAAGGAAAGTCACTTAAGCCCATCTAGCACATTCAGGTCAATATCTTGTCTTTTGTACTTGGAGAACTGATACTTTCAGATACTGCTTTATTCACAGAGACCCAGGCAACAGATTTTTCAGTACTTAGATCCAGGTCCCTACTTGTTTTCAAATTTCTCAAGGGCCAAGTAGTGATCTCTTAAAATCTGCTTAATGGCTTTCAGTTTCCCTGATACTGTGATTTGCAAATATCACACAGACTGGGTTCTTCTCCTGTTGGGGAGCCTTTTCTATCAGCCTGGCCACAACTGAAAAAGGCTGGCTCCCTTCCTACGGTACCCAGTGCCCCCCAAAGACGGCATGTACAATGGACCTGGGGTGGAAGGGATGATATGATCCTAGCATATTCCAGTTTCCATTTCTAAGCCTACCCAAAGTGGATTTTGGTCCAGTGCATTTTTCTTGCTGTTTACCTTCACTTATTTGTCTTTCTATACTGCTCCTTCCCAGTGCATCTGCTTTCTCTGGTCCATGTGCTGGAGCCTCCTCTCTCACTGCTACCAGGTAGTTGGCCATGGTGATGCTGTCTGTATTATTCATATCATTTTTGGAATGTTCATATCTGTTTTGTAGAAATTAACTTATGTGCATTAATCGTTTAAACTGCAACCTGCTACACATATTAATTAAGGTAGATTTTTAACATCATCTGAAGAAATTTCTATGTAAAACCCTGTCATCTTCAGGTAGAGATGATCATATTTTTTTCTATCTAAACTAAGTGTCATAAACTATTTCTTTTCCATTTGCTGTGGTCAGAATCTTCACTATATCAAGGAGAAGTAACAAGGATCTTGCTATATAGGGGGATATTAGTTGTGCTTATTTTAAATGACCTTTATCACTTTGAAAAACTGCTTAATGTCCTATTTGTTGAGCATTTGAAAAATCATATTTATTGATAGTGAAGAGTAAAATATGCTTTTAAATAGACAGTGCCAGAGCAGAGCACTGTGCCACTCATGGGAAAGCAGCAGTAATTGCCACTGCTGCACACTGACACTACTGTGGAAAATTCATATCTAGCCACACAGACCCACAGTGCCAGTGGGCCCTGCAGCAGAGGCAGCAATCTGAGCCTGTCTGGACTTGCCCCATCTAGACACCCTGAAGTCCTTCTCCAACCTGCATGTTGTCTCAGGAGTTGGTGGCTGCCAAGAAGCACTTTCCTGGCAGTCTGTTGAACAATCACGTGGGTCCAAGGGAAAGAGCACATCCCTCTTCTCCCAGAATGAAAGTGGTCCTGCCCTCTGCTTCCCATCCTCAGTGCTTTGATTCTGGCCTAGAAGGGCAACTCCTTCTAGGAGTGATGGAAATAGTGACTGCTGAACAGCTGTTGGAGTATTTAGGCCACTGCTTGCTGGGTGATAGCCAAAGAAATTCCAGAAATTCTGCATTTAAATGATAAAAATAGAACCCTAATTATTCACAGCTAAACAATGTGTCATGTATAGTTTCATATATGGTGTTTTTCTACATATTCTTGACTATATTTTGCTTTTCATGTAGTAAATATTGGCAACATTTTCATGCTAATCTAGTTTTTTATGCCAAACAGAATTGATGCCCCAATTCTTCTGAGTTGTACAACACTTTTCAATGTGCTCAGATACATTCTATCAGTCCAATATTTTTGTGGTGAAAAAATCCTTCTTGGAATACCATCTTACTCTTCTGAACTGCGACTGTTCTGTTTTTTGTTTCAGAAATATTTGGGGCAATATTATTATTTACTAAGATATGTTGTAATTTTAAATTTATTTTAATTTATAATAATAAAACAAACTAATATTTATATAAAGAGAATACAGCATAAAAATTTCCAAACTATTATTATATTTGTAAAAACATGTTTGAGTATGTAGATAATATTTCTATGAAGAAAAAATTTTAGTTGTAGTAAATAAACATGTATATGGTGTATGAGACTTTCATATGACACACATTAGCCATAAAGCTATCTATACTACACATAGTATGATTTATAAATATTTTACATACCTATATGTAGTATATATAATTATACATGGAAATCTATATAAGTTCTGGTAAGCATAGTCACTTTGAAGAGACATTAGAGGAGTGGATATCAGTGTAGACAAGAGATTTGCTTCATTCATTTATCAATGTATTTATTGTTTGCCTTTAAGACACATATATGCCTTAATTTGTCAAAAAATAAAAACACCATGTAAAATTCTTCAACTGTTAAGCTTTAAGTTCATTTCAGTCTTCTAAAATAGCTAGAATGCATTTTCATTAAGTCCTTGTCAGTGTTCTTGAATCACAAAGATTAACAAAGTACAGTGACAATTGGAAAGAGATGAAAAGAGACTGAAGGTAAAAACAGAGACCAATGGAAAGAACATTTTAATAACCCAAGTGATGGAGATAGTGACTTGGAGGTGACAAATTTGGTCAACAGTGCTGAAAATAAGTTATAGGTATGATAATTGAAATGAATGAAGTCATAGAGACAATGGACTCTCTACCACTATACAGCTTTACATGAATTAAAAATGGATACTCCCTAAACAAGTCCCAATTGAAATAACACAAAGTTATTTCAGCAATTTTTGTGTTTTACAATTTAGTGACTATATAAAATACAGCTGTTTACTAACACTTCAAAGTACCTGCATTCAGTGTGGACTTAAATGTACACACATAGACATTACAGTCATCATTATCATCACACTTCACTACGAATAATCAAACAGTGAGTTTCAAAACAGAAAATCAATAACTGACCTACAAAATAAATACTACTGCCTTTTCTATACAATGGTTGAAATGTGGGTTTAGGCAACTGCTGTTCAAAATTTTTTATTGTAGATTAAGAGACATCAGCAAAATTTTAAGAAAGATAACATATTTTGAACCTGGATGTGACTTTTATCAACATACAAATAGATACATTTTACATTATAAATGAAAACACAAATAAAATGCAACTTCAAAATAAGTAAGAACATTTAGTTCACAATAAAGAGGTCAAGATACTTCCATAAACCTTCTTACAATTCCAAAGTGTATACATTCATCTCTACTGAAGGGCAGATGTAGTCCTAGATGTGTGAATCACAAGCAGCACAGAGGAGAGGCCCCCAGCTTCCCAGGGATTTTGGTTTCCCAGCTGCATAGTTGTAGTTCCTTTCCAGTGGCCTATAATGGACTTTTCCACCAAAAGAGAAATTAAACTACCACTTTAAAAATACTTGTTTTCAAGATAAATTTAAAATAGAGTAAAACTCATCATTTTCACTTTCCCTTGTAATATTATAATTTAGAAATAATCTATATTGTTGTTCTAGAAAAAATAGGTCTTAGAATGTCAGCAGAAAGATATATTTCAAACTTGTAAATGAGGTATCAAGGGGTAAAGATATATTTCTAAAAGCTTTATTTAAATATTTTGAATTTAGGTTAACAGTTAGAATGTCCAAGCCTTGTATTTTAAGAATTTCAGCATGAGAAAAGCAACAAATGTATTGCATCACTCCAGCCATTGTGCAAACCACAATGAAATCAGTGCAAACCAAATGAAACTTGTGATACTATCAAGACAGCAAAGATAAAATCTGTTTTCACAAATTTGTTTTATCAAAACCCCATGAAAATTACAGAATATTCAACACATTGGCATTACCTTACTGATTTAAACAAAAATAAATAAAACCATATGACTGAAAATACCCACCAAGCTAGATGTGATGGATGTGCATTCTGTTACCTCTCTGGTTCTTTTCTGTCTCTATTAAGAAGACTTGTAGATGTTTGCATGAGTGCTCTTCCACATATCTTAAAAATCCTTCTTGTCTTCAAGTTACAAGGAAAACCACTCTAGCCCCATGTATCTCAGGACAATATGTCATCTTCTCTAATCAGTGCATTAATGCTTGCATATACTGTTTTACTCACAAAGACTCTGTCTCTGAACTAGGTCCCTGCCTAACTAGGAGAGAAAAAATTCCCCCAAACAGATCTGTTATTCACACAGAGGGGGAATAGTATTCAACAGAAAGCTGGCAAGTGGCTTCACACATATCAACCTGTAATAAACTAGATCCAGGAAAACCATAGGAGATATTCTATGCTTTCCACCATCCCCCATACCCTATTATTCCTGTTGGGGAGTGCTTTCCATCAGCCTGACCACTCTGAAATGCTGGCTCCCTCCCTCAGGTACCCAATACCATACAACTCAGAAAATGAGTTGTATGGTCTTCACATTATTCAGCTTCCCTTTCTAAACCTCCCTAAGATTAGATTTTAGTTCAGTGAAGGTTTTTTGATGCTGCCTTCCCATATTTGGCTTTCCTTACTGCTCCTTCGCATGGTGTCTGCTTTCTCTGGTCCTTGTGTTGGAGCCTCCTTCCTCACTATCATCACCCAGTTGGACATGGTGGTGCTGTCTATATTTTCTGCTTTGGTTTTGGAGTGTTCATACCTTTTTTGCATAAATACAATTAACTTTTGTGCATTAATATTGTAAACTACAATGGGAGACATCATAATTTTTTCTATTTAACATAAGTGTCAATTACTTTTTTCTTGTCCAGTTACTGTGGCCAGAATCTTCAATGTATCAAGTAGAAGTAGCAATGATCTTGCTATTAAGGATGATATTAGGTGTACTTATGTTAAATGGTCTGTATCATATTGAAAACTCTTCCTCAATGGCCTATTAGCTGAACTTTCAAAAAATTGTTTCTATTGATATAATCATGACTATAACATCTTTTTAATTGATAATTCCAGCCCAGAGTGCTGTGGAAACATGAATTAAATTCCCCCCACAGCTTCAGCCCTTGAGCTCTATGGTTCCTGCAGCAGCAGCTGCAGCCTGAGCCTGCCCAGGAATTGCCCTGCCTGGATGCCCTGGAGTCCTTCTCCAATCTTCATGTTTTCTCCAGGAAGTGATGGCTGCCAAGGAGCATTTTCAGGGCAGTTGGTTCAGCAATCAAGCTGGTCCAGAGGAAGGAATGCACATCCTTCTGCACCAAGAATGAGAGTGGTCTTGCCCTTTCCTGCCCATCCTCTGGGTTTTGATTCTGGCCTATAGAAAGGGAAACTTCCACCAATGATGGAAATCTTAACTGCTGTACAGCTGGTGGACTATGTACACCATTACATGCTTCATGAAAGCCAAAGAAATTTCACAAATTCAGCATTTAAATAATGATGCAAAGGCAAGTAAACCAATTGGATCCCTCACAATTTGCAAGCAGGACTAGACAGGAATGTGAAGGTTATTGATGTCCCAGTTTTGAGTATAAGCAGGGGTGTATAGTATTCTGCCTGCTCTACACTCCTTTGTATCACAGGTGGCTGGTGGATCCTCAGAGTGATCACCTGGTGAAAGCTCTTGGAAGTGCAGTACAATCAGCTGATAGAGAAAATCGGCTTCTGCAGTCAGACAGCGGTCAGATGGTTATGAAGGCTTGGAGCTCTCCAGTTTTTAAAGAACACAGCCACTCAACAGACAGACCATGGGTTGTGTGAACAACTTCAAACCTTCCTGCAGGAGGTTGCTGTGTTCTTTCAGAGTAACATTGTAGCAGTATGACTACATACAAGAGTCCACTGTATTTGCTGGTAACAGACCAGCAGTCTGTGACTGCAGGGAAAGCTGTTTGACAAAGCCACACAATGAAGATGGTGATTCTGTGACTCAACATTCCCTCTGTGGCCTCTTTCAGAGCCTGAAACTGTATACAAAGGAATAGAGGATCAGATAGATCAGGACTGTCTAGTGGCATTCTTGCGACAACAAGGCCAGTAGAATCCAGAGATCATTTGGGCAAGTCTCGGAGGGGATCAGTGATTTGGAGTAGAAGAGAGGTTCTACCAGTGACATGGAACAGGAGGAGCAGCTGCTACTGTGCCTGCACAAGCTCAGCAGGGCTGGCAGGCACAAGCCTCTCTCTCCATCAAGGGAAGTCAGTCTGCAAACATTGACCATAAAAAAGGATGATCAGAAAATATAAAGAAAAGGGAAAGTAAAGCTCAGTTGGGTCATTTTTCAATAAGTTTTGGATGGAGCCATTTACATTATATGTCTTGAGAAATAAAACTACAAGAGGGAAGGAAGAAAACCTGAGAAATAATACAGCCTTTAGTTCATTTACTAATGAATTTCGTTTCCAGTTTTCAGCTGAAAGTTTGTTACTTTGTCACAATCAAGTCTTTTAAATCCTACCACACTTTACCAACTGGAGTTTTATGTTACAAGTTGGAAACACTGTATATTATCATTTACAAAAACTACTGAAATTTTAGCCAAATAAGAAAATCACAGCAAACTTTATGTCACAGTGACATTAGTAATTCATATCACTTAGGAACGTAATTTATCTTCTTTTCTAACCATAAGTGAAGGTAATTAATTTAACCAGATTTAAGTATCAGCACAATAGTTTCTGAAATTCTTATAATTTAAATTATATTCAATCCACCCCATCAAAGGCTTTATAAGAAATTAGAAAATAAAAAAAAGAAAAAATAGCAAGCACAAATAATCCTAAATTCTATAATTATCTAGTTTAGATGCTCAATAACTTTACTCAACTTTAATAATATACATTTTAGAATTTGAGAAACAAAAATTGAGTTTTCATTTTATTTAGATAGAAAAAGCAAAGAGTTGAGTTTCTGTTCCCACAGCAAAAATTTACATAACACTGAGACTTCTAACTGATCCACATGATGACTTAATCACTTGGTAATATTGTGAGATTTTAAATAATTCTGAAATATGCAAATAGGTAGGCTGGGCTCCTGTGTATTACTCATCAAAAGTACATACCAATAATTTTAAAAGAAAAATTATACAATATATTTAAAAATAAACATGCTAGAACAAACTATATGTTTATTCGCACAGTATTGTAACCCTCTCTTCTTCATAGCATAAATTGTTTACTACTTGAAAAGTTAGTGTTCTGTGTCCCTTCATGAAACATATGTACTAGGCATAATAAAAATCAATGAAATTTATTTATATAATACATTATTGATAATCACCTCACTAAAACATTTGCACTCAGTAAATATTCTTCAGTTCTTCATAGTTTTTGCAGACCTTTGTAGCCATTACTCTACACTATTTCTTTGAGACCAACTTTTTAAAAAATTGCACACATACATGATAGTGTGGAGATTGTCTTTCTTTTCTTTTCTTTTCTTTTCTTCATTTAACATAATGTTTTCCAGTCCTGGTCCACAAATCACGAGATTTTATTATTTTTCTGGCTGTCCATTATATTTGTGTGTCTCTACACCACATATTCTATTCTTTCATCCACTTAGGAACATTTAAATCAATTCCATATCCTAGCTATTATGAATAGTGCTACAATAAACATGGGAACTCAGGTGTTTCCTTCATGGTTTGATATTATTTTCTTCAGATACAGAGTATGGAGCAGGAGTGTGAAATCATATAAGCTACATTTTTATTTTTTAAGAAATATTCATAGTATTGTACATATAGTATATAATATTTATATTAATTTACATCTCTATCCACAAAACATGTATTGCTTTCTCTGCAACTTTGTCTGCCTTTACTACTGCTTTATTTTCTGGCAATACATATTTTTCCTGGGTTAAGGTACAATGTCACACTTTTAATTTGTATTCACATGATGGTTATAGATTTTCAATACTTTTTTATATATCTCTTGATAATTTAGAAAATTTCCTTAAGAAAATGTCTAGTCACATGCTCAGCCCACTTAAAATGAGTTACTGCATTTTAAACAAAAAGTTTACCTGTTTATTTTTCAATTGTTTTATGTTGTTATAGATCAAATCCATGTCAGATACATAGTTTGTAACTATTTCTTCCCATGTTGGAAGTTTTATTTCAGCTTTGTTTGATTGTTTATGGTTTTATGTAATGCACAGAAACCATTGTTATAATTCAGTATGTGAATGATTTTTTTGGCTTCATGTTCCTGGAGTGATGTTCACAAAATCTTTGCTTAACCTGATGTTTTGAATTACCTTCTCAATGAATTCTTCTAGCAGATTCCTAGCTTCAACCCTAATATTTTAATCTTTCATCCATTTGGAGCTGGTATTTGCAATCAGTGAGAGACAGAACTGTAGTTTTCTTGATGAACATATGTATACCTGATTATTTCACTACCATTTATTAAAGAGAATATGCTTTTTCCATGGTATTGTTTTGTTCTTTGAAAAATTCTGAAAGATATAAATGTGTGGGATTACTTCAGAAATCTGAATTCTTTCCTTTGCTTTTATGTCAGTGCTTGCTAATTTGCTCCTACTGTCTCACTTCTACCATGTCTTCATGATAAGATTGTTCTAATTAATTGACTTGATTCACTACTTGGAGATGTCCTTGAAACGACTCCAAGGTCCTGCTCATTTCCTGCACTATTCTCAGGTTATCTGCCCCTTGTTAGACTATTAAAAATAAACTAATCCAGAGAAACCTTTTACTTAGCCCTCAGAGTCTGGAGCTTATTTAAAGGGTTTTGACCCTCCCAGAGTCCCTAAAAAATCATACTATTTGTCTCTTTTTATTTAACCTTCACTGTACACCATTTGGGAGATTGGGGATCTAGGTCAGGACCTGATAGAAAATATAAAGAAAAGGGAAAGTAAAGCCAGGTTGTGTTATTTTTCAACAAGTTTTGAATTTTGATGGAACTATTAACAGTATATGTCTTGAGAAATAAAAGCAAAAGAGGGAATGAAGAAAATCTTACATATACAGTCTATACCTCGTTTCCCAGTTAATTTCACCTGGGATTTTCAGGGAAAAGTTTGTTACTTTGTAACAATCAAATTTTTATTTCCCACAACACTTTATGAATTGGAGTTTAGTGTTACAAGTTGGATATGTTGTGTGTTGTCACTCACAAAAATACTAAAGCTTAGCCAAATAAGAAAATCACAGCAAATTTTTTGTCACAGTGACATTGATAACTCATACAAATTAGTAAATTATTTTATCTTCTGTTCTAGCCATAAGATAATTAATTTATCAAATGTAAATATGTGCACAATAGTTTCTGATTTTTTTTAATTTAAATTAATCTACCCTACCAATGGTTTTATACAGGAATTAGAAAAAAGATAAAGAAAAATCTAGAGAAAAATAATCCTAAATTGGGTAGCAATCTAGTTCAGGTTTGCAATAACTTTTCTTTAACAATGCACATCTTACAACTTGAGAACTGAAAATGAAGGTTTGATTTTAGTTAGATAGAAAAAGTAAAGATTTTTATTTCTGTTCCTACAACAAAAATTTACCTAACAATAAGACTTCTAATCTACCCACCTGAGAATTTAATCACATGGTCATTTTGTGAAATTTTTAAGTGTGCAAAGAGGTAAGCTTTGCTCCAGTGTACTACACATCAAATACAAATAGCAATACATTTAAAAGAAAAATTACACAATAGCTTTAAAGAATATACATGCTAGAACAAATTATCTGTTATTTGATTGATGACATTGTCACCACAGCCTCACAGTATGGTAATTCTGTGTACTTTCTGGCTTAAATTGTTTACTATTTGAAGTCATTGTTCTGTGTGACTTCATGAAATGTATGTACCGTGCATAATAAAGCCAACCAAGGGGCACAACCATTTCCATCCCACAGGGAAGTCTTGTGTCTCACTTGGGGATTGATAGGGCCCCACTGGGAGAACACAAGTGATTGGGAATCACCTGGTGAGATCTGTCTAACCACCTCCACTTAACTGGGGAAACTCCCTGCAGTAAGGATAGATATTCTCAACCCAAGAAACAACTGAGATTTGTCCTCAGCTTCCCCATAGGAATATAGGAAAATGACAAAATGAAGGAGCTAAATGCAATTTCAACACTCCAGCCCATCCCAAACACTCATAGGAGGCATGGATATAGAATAAACTGTTAACCATACACCTGAAACTGCTGAAATGACAGAAACTGAAGTAAAGAAACAACTCTGGGAAGCTACAAAAGAACTCATGTCAGAATTAATCTCCCAGGTAAAAGAAGAAACAAGAAATATAGTGAAGGAAATGCTGAAGAAATCTAAAGAAGACAGTTAAATTAGAGGAATAATTCAAAAAGATGGAATGATTGAATGAACAATATAAGAAAGAAACAGAATGCAAAAAGCACAATGAAAGAGATATACAGGAAATAAAAAATTCCATAAAAAGTTGGGAAAACCACCTCAATGAAAGTGAGGATAGATTTTCAGACCTGGAAGACAAGATTGCAGCTAGTGAAAAGGAAAGGAAATACCATTTAAAAATAAAAAGAAATCAGGATGTTCAACAGATGCAAGATGATGTAAAGAAAAACAACATAATATTGATAGTTATAAAATAAAAAGGTGACAACACAAATTTTATCAAAAGTCTATTTACATAAGTAATAGATGAAAATTTCCTAAACATGAAAATGGAAACTGACATAAAGATCAATGTAGCATATAGATCTCCTAATAGTGATAACCAAAATAGCACCAAACTTCACCCAGGCATGTAATAATCAACATCCCAGAAAATCAACACAAGAACTGCCTATTAAAAGCTGTTAAGTAGAAGAGACAGATTACCTATAAAGGAAAGCCTCTCAGCACCACAGCAGACTTCTCAACACAATGAAGTCAAGAAGAGAACAGAGTAATGTACTTCAGATTGCAAAGAAAATGACTTCCAACCCAGATGGATGGACCCTGCAAAATATCCTTCAAAAATAATGGAGAAATAAGATATTACCACAATAAATAACAGATGGAGAACATCATGACCAGCAAACCAACCCTACAGAAATACTGACAGATGTTATAGGTAGACATAGGAAAAAAACAGCAAGCAAGGCAAAAATTTAACAGAAGCGAAAGGTAAATAAATAACAGCAGACAGAAAACATTGTTATAACTTATATATATATTATAGCAATTAATGTAAATGGCCTCAATTCATCAATTAAAAAAAAACTGGCAGAGTGGATCAAGAAGCAACATCCAAACATAGGCTATATACAAGAAATCCATCTAACCTGAAAGGGAACCAATAGAGTGAAAGACAAAGGATGAAAACAGGAACACCCAAAAAAGCAGGAATAGCTATACTCTTTGCAGAAAATGTGTTCTTCAAAGCAGGAATTATCAAAGAGATAAAGAAAGTCACTACATAGTAGCTTGAGGAAAATGTCAAGAAGAAGAGATAATAACCTTAAATATATATGCACCAAATTGGGGGGCACTGAGCTATACAAAACAAATGTTAAAAAAATCATACAATCAATAATACAATTATAAAGGGAGACATTAACAACCCATTGACACAAAAATACAGATCAACTAGAAAGAAAACAGAAAACAAAAAACAGAACTGAGTCAGACCTGTGAACAAATGGCCTTAGTGGATATATACAGAGTGTTCCATCAAACAACATCAGAATTTCCATTTTTCTCAGTAGTACATGGCACAGTCTATAAAATACACTGTATACTAGCCCAAAGAACATGCTTAAAGAAATGCAAAAGAATTGAAATTATCCTATGTATGTTATCGGATCATAGAACCAAGAAAACAGAAATTAATGACACAAAAAAGTGCAAAAAGCCGGCAAACAAATGGAAATTTAATAATAAACTCCTGAAAAAAATCAGTGAGTCACAGAGGAAATTAAACAAGAAATTAAACAATATCTACAAGCAAATTAAAATACAAATACCACTTACCAGAACCTGTGGGATAAAATGAAATCAGTCCTCAGAGGAAAATTTATTGTGATGAATTGCACAGAAGGAACATAAATAAACAACCTGATCTATACGTCACATGGTACTGGAATAAAAACAGATCTGAAGATCAATGAAATAGACTAGAAGATACATCTAGAAACACTCTCACCACTTTATCTTTGATAAAGGGGCCAAACATGCTCATTGGAAGAACAATAGTCTCTTTAATAAATGGTGCTGGAAAAACTGGCTATCAGTATGCTGAAAAATAAAACTACACCCATGCCTATCACCATGTACTAAACTAAAATCTAAATGGATCAAAGACCTAAATATTAAAACAGAAATACTAAATCTGTTGAAAGACAAAGTAAAAAAAATCTTGAAGACATAGGGGTAAGTAGAGAATTTGTGAACAAGAACCAAACTGCATGGGAAATACTTCCCAGAATCAGTAACTGGGATCATGTCTTATTAAAGAGTTTCTGCATGTTGAAAGAAATCTCCAGTAGAGTGAAAAGAAAACCCACAAAGTGGGAAAAAAATCTTAGTGAATTGTCCCTCAGACAAAGGACTTCTGTCTAGAACTTATAAAGAAGTAAAAAAAAAAAAAAAACAGACCCCAGAAATTCAAAGACCCAATCAAAAATGGGCATCTGAGATGAACACACAGTTCTCAGATGAAGAAATACGAATGGCAAATAAATACATGAAAAAATGTTCATCATCTTTGGTCATTAGAGAAATGCAAATTAAAACAACTCATGAAAGAATGGCCAGGATCAACAAAACTACCAAAAACAAATGGTGGAGAGACTGTATGGAAAAAGGAACTGCTTCTGCACTGTTGGTGGGAGTGTAGTCTGGTGCAACCACTGTGGAGGTCATTCTGGAGATTCCTCAAAAAGCTGGGATTGGAAGTCCCATTTGACCCAGCTATTCTCCTAGGCATATTCCCAGAAGAACTGAAAACATTTTTCCAAAGTAATATATATTCACCCATGTTTATAGCAGCATAATTCATAATCGCCAGATCTTGGAAATAACCTAAGTGCCCATCAACTGAGGAATGGATAAAAAAATTGTGGTATTTTTTTTTACATGGAGTACTACTCAGCTATAAAGAATGATCATGTTGAGATATTTATAAATAAATGGATGCAACTTGAGACCATACTCATAAGTGAAATAAATCAAAATCACATGTATAAATACCGCATAGTCTCCCTACTATAAGAAAAGGTAAGAGTACATAAGATTCTATGGTAATAATGTATCCACAATATACTGCTTTGAAAACTTGTAATGTTTTCATTCATTGTCTGGTGTTTTTTATTCTGCTTTGTTTGATCTTACTATGTGTGATGGTATGAACAGCTACTTTGAAGAAAACAAAACAATGTGGCAGCCATTGCTGATTTAATATCATCTAGTTTGAAGTCTTATCATGCTTTTGTTCTTCAATTACCATTGGTTCTATCATGTTGTGTCTTACTGGATCTTAATATATATAATAATATAAACAAATTTTTATGGAAAATGAGATATTATAGTACCCATTGTTCATTTTCTGTTATTTTGTTCAGAATGATTGGTAATAGTTTCAATTTCTTGAATGCTTTTATTCTATTTTGTTAAGTTTGATATTATTGTCTGTGAAGCTATGCTCAACTATTTCAAAGAAAGATATTATGGTAGCTACTGTTGATATACAATTGTCTTGTTGTGAAGTGGTGTGTTGCTTGTATTGTTCTGTTCTGATCTGTGTTGTTCTATCTTCTTTTGTTTTATTCTCTGTAAAATAAAATTCAAAAAAAATAAAGAACCAATGAATCAGAGTTGGTTCTTTGAAAGAATAAATAAAATTGATAAGCCCCTAGACAACTTTAATAAAAAAGGAAAGAAAAACTCAAATTCATGCAAGAAATGAAAAGGGAGAGAATACTACAGATTGCATAGAAAACCAGAAGACCATCATCTACTTTGTAAAACTCATAGGTTTGATAACAGAAAAAAATAGAAAGATTCCTAAAAACATGAATTTTCAAACCTGAATTAAGGAGATGTAAAACTGTTGAATAACCCAATTTCAATTAATGAAATTGAAAATGTAATTAAAACCTTTCAACCAAAGAAAAGCCCAGGTCCTCATGGATTCACTACAGAATTGTTCAAAAAATTCAAAGACTTAATGCTGACATTCCTCAAACTCTTCAATTAAATTGAAATGGAAGTAATTCTCCCTAATACATTCCTGGAAGCAAGTATTACTCTAATACCAAAATCAGAGAAAGAATGGCCAAGAGAACTACAGGCCAGTCTCCCTAATGTACACACCTGCAAAAATTCTCAATAAAATACTGGCAAACAGAATACAGCATCATCAAGAAGATTATGACCACGTGGGATTAATTCCAGGGCTGCAGGATTATTCAACATATGCAAATCAATAAATGTAATCTACCATATCAATAGAGCCAAAGATAAGAATCATTTCTATATGTGATCATTTCTATATATGTGATTATGATCATTTCTATAGTTGCAGAAAAAGCATTTCATAAGGTCCAACACACATTCATGAAAAGAATCCTATAGAAAATTAGAGTAGATGTTTTTTACCTCAATCTGATAAAAGCCATCTATTGCAAAACAACAGCCAACAACATATTAAATGGCCAAAAGCTGAAAGCCCTTACCATAAAATATGGAGCAAAACAAGGAAGTCCATTATCACCACTCCTATTCAATATAGTGCTGGAAATACTAGCCAGAGCAATTAGATAAGAGAGAGAAATAAAAGGAATAAGGAAAGGAAAAGAAGGTAAATTATCATTATTTGAAGATGACGTGTTATTTTACATAGAAGACAAGCAAGTCTCCATTGAAAGATTCCTAAGTATAATAAATAAATTCAGAAATGTAGCTGAATACAAATTCAACACTCAAAAATCAATGGCATTCGTATACATTAAAAACAAAACCTCTGAGAGAGAAATAACTGAAGCTGAATACTTCACAATAGCATCCAACATAATGAAATTCTTAGGGATTAATCTAACAAAAGAAATAAAAGATCTATTAATGGAAAATTGTAATACCCTGTAAAAGAAATCAGAGAGGATATCAGAAAAATGGAAAGGCATCACTTGTTCATGGATAGGAAGAACAAACATTGTGAAAATGGACATTCTCCCAAAATTGTTATACAGATTTAAATGCCACTAGCATACTTCACAGATCTAGAGAAATCACTCCTAAAATTCATCTAGAACTAGAAGAGAACTAGAATAGCAAAGGCAGTTCTAAGCAGCAAAGGCAAGGCAGGAGACATCAGAATCCCTTACTTGAAGTTATCCTACAAATGTACTGTAGTAAAATCAACATGGTACTGGAATAAAAACAGACCTGAAAATCAGTGGAATAGATTAGAAGATACAATTACAAACACTCTCAGCCACCTTATACATAAATACCAGCTTGTGTATAAAGCCATCTTGTATATGAAGGGGGCAAATATGATCACTGGAAGAAAGATATTCTCTTTAATAAGTGGCACTAGAAGAACTGGCTCTCAATATACCAAAAACTAAAACTATACACATGCCTATCATTGTATACTAAACTAAAGTCCAAATGGATCAAAGATATAAGTATCACAACAGAAACACTAAATCTGTGGGAAGACAAAGTAGCTAGAACTCTTGAAAACATAGGTTTATGCAGAGAATTAATGAACAAAAATCAAACAGTATGAGAAATATTCTCAGAATGAATAACTGGGATCATGTTTTATTAAGAAACTTTTGCATGTCAAAAGAAATCTTCAAAAAATAAAAAGGAAACACATTAATTTTGAAAAAGTCTTAGTCCCTTAGACAAAGCACTCTGCCTAAAATATATAAAGAATTAAACAGAAATCAGATCACCAATATTCAAAGACCCTATCCAAAAATCAGCATCTGAGATGAATTTGTAGTTCTCAGATAAAGAAATACAAATGGTGAATAAACATGAAAAATTTTTCAGCATTATTGGTCATTAGGGAAATGCAAATTAAAACCACACTGAGATTCCATCTCACTCCAGAAAAAATGGCCATGAAAAAGAAATCTACCAAAAGCAAATGCTAGAAAGGCTGCAACAAAAAAGGAACACTGCTGCACTGTTGGTGGGCATATAAACTGGTGCAACCACTGTGGAAATCATTCTGGTGGTTATCAGAAAGCTAAAATTGAAAGTCCCATTTGACTCAGCTATTCCACTTCTGGGCATATTCCCAGAAGAACTGAAAACATCATATCATAGTGATATATGTGTGCCCATGTTTATAGTAGCACAATTTGTAATCACCAGATCTTGGAAACAACATAAGTGCCCATGAACTGAGGAATGGATAAAAAAAATGGCACTTTTATATGATGGAGTACTACTCAGCTATATAGAATAATCACATTAAGATATTTATCAGAAAATTGATGTGACTTGAGGCCCTATTCATAAGTGAAATAAATCACACTCATGTGTAAATACCATATTGTCTCCCTAGTGAAAGAAATGGCGAGTTCAAAAGATACAAAATCCCCAATAAATGTATTGAAAGAATAAGTATCTGGTCAAAGGGGAGAATATCATATCAGGTAAAAAGAGGAAAATGAAAAAGAAATGTAAAAGAAAAAATATGTAAATTTGTATAAACGCATTTAGGATAGGTAAGATGACTATGTTACAAATTCTATAAGTTCTTGGAACAAAACCATTAACATTCACAGGATTGGAACAATTTTCTATGTTTGTGTCTGGTGATCTGAAGAACTCTTGAAGATCACTATGTAACATAATGACTTTGGTTAGGTTCCTACCACCTTGTTTTGAAGGATTATATCATCATTGACTTGGGCTCTTTGCTACTGTTATTTATTTGTCTTTTCTTGTTTTTCTAGTAATTGGTTTTGTTTTACTCTCTAATGTAGAAAGGATAAGTATACATGTAGAGGCTTATACAAGCCTAGAACTTCTAAACAGTTTATGAGAATTGATAGTTCTATGCATGAACAGCAAATGAACAGCTACTTTGAAGAAAAACAGAGATTATGGTATCCATTGCTGATTCCATATCATTATGTTGTGTAATCCAGTAATGCTTTTATTCTTTATTCAGAGTGGTATTATTGGTTTTTATTATTTAATTTCAACATACATGAAGGTATGCACAGCTCTTTTGAGGAGAACAAGAGTCATTATGGCAGCCATTGTTCATTTTCTTATTATCTGGTTTTGAAAGACTTTAATGTCTTCATTACTCTGTTTTCATCAGTTTTATACTATTTTGTTTTGAATGAATATATTGTATGTGAAGATATAGACAAATATTTAGAAAAATACAAGAGAAATTTTGGTATCCACTGTTGATCCCCTGTTGTCTTGCTTTGAAATCTGTGTCACTTACATTGTTTTCTTCTGGTCTGCTTTGTTTTGTTTGGTCCTGCTTTGTTTTACCCTCTTTAAAATAAAATACAAGGCAACTGAATTTATTTATATAATAAAATACTGTTAATTACCTTATTAAAATTTTTCACTCAATGACTGAACATTACATTCTTCATAGTTTTTGTAGTCCCTTGTAGCCATTATTCTACATTATTTCTTTGAGATCAAACGTGTTTTAATTGTATACATACATGATGTTGTGGTGATTGTCCTTGTGTTCTGGTCTTTACTTAACATAATGATTTCCAGTCTTGTTCATGTCCCACAAATCAAGAGATTTTATTACTTTTATGGCCATCCATTAATTTTGTCTATCTGTACACCACACTCTCTGTATGCTTCATCCACTGAGGAACAT
Organism: Hydrochoerus hydrochaeris; assembly: GCA_004027455.1. Lineage (NCBI taxonomy): Eukaryota > Metazoa > Chordata > Mammalia > Rodentia > Hydrochaeridae > Hydrochoerus > Hydrochoerus hydrochaeris. The sequence continues at coordinate 34,609 of PVLA01006546.1, forward strand.
TTAAATTAAGTCCATATGCCAGCTATTAGGAACAGTTCTACAATAAACATGGCAGGTCAGTTTTTTCTTGACAGTTTTTTATCATAGTTTTCAGGTACATAGCAAGGAGAGAGAGAGAAAGGAGAAAGCAGAGAAGGAGGTAGACAAAGAAAGAGACAAAAAGTAAAAAAAAAGTGTGAGAGAGAGCAAGAGAGAAAGGAGAGACAGAGACAGACAGAGACAGAGAGAGAGAGAGGAGGAAGAAGGAAATAGTAAAATCTATCGAAAAAGCAGATTTGTTTCAAGGAATAGGATTACAATGAGCAGAGGTTCAGCAGTCTTACAAAATACCATTTGAAAGCCAAATGCCCATAAACTTATGGGTATAGGCTAGGCTGAATGCAAAGGCCTGAGAAATTGGGTATCTGATGGTGTAGAGGACAATTAGGGAAGGAGGACTATGTTGTCCCATATTCAAGGATATCAGGAAGACAGAAAAAGAAGTTGCATTTCCTTCACCTTCTTTTCTATCATTGCCCTTGACAAATTTGAAGAAGCTCACTCACACTGGGCAAACCAATCTGATTTTCTGATTGTAATAATTCTAGTAGAAATGTCATAGTGGCATGGCCACAAAGACACATCCATACAGCTGGGTACCCATGACACAAACTAAGTGACATATATGTTAATTAGTTTTCTTCTTTTCTTAGGAGATTAAAAAAATCATAGAAGATTCCATGTGATACAGTATACATAACATTAAAACAAGAAAAAGCTCAATCATATACATATTATTTGGAGAAGGAATTCTATTTTAGAAACACATCAAGGAAATTATTGACTCCAAGTTTAAAGTATCTCTCTAGAGAATTTCAGGGAGTAAAATATCCTTAGGAAAATATACACAGGGGAATTCACATGCATTGATATTTCTGAAGCAAGGTGGAAAAACACAAAGTTATAAAATGAAAATTCTCTCAGTGACTTATGGATACTACCTACGTTTCACACATCATAGATAATAAAATAAATCTAGAAACTTTTTAAAAGACTGCTGCATGATGGGGTATTGTTACCAGCCATGCTCTGATTGCTGCTTGCTATAGCTATTTATGACATATTTCACTTTGCTAACATATATATATATAATATATATATATATAAATATACACACAAACATACACATATATGTATATGTATATATGTATACATGTATATATATAAATATAAATATATACATATATTTATTTTTGATGAATAACTACTTCCACATGTTTAATGAGTAATCACTTCCACATGTTGTTAAATTCATTTCAGAAGACTGAATTTATGACAAACATTTGGACATATTTATGAAAAATTCCATTCCTTCTATATAGTCCAGATATTTTAGAACTCATGTCTCCAAGGAAGAAGCTGATACCATATGTAATTGTTTATTATTTCATATAAATATTAATTGCAATTTATTAACAATGATCATGTAGACAAAAACGTAGTTTCCTCTTTAATTACTTAAACCTACATCTATTGTAATTGCATGCTGATATTGGTACAATGAAAGTAAACAGAAGATCTGGGTAAATGGGAAAACATACCACATTATGACTTGGATTACAACAAAGTAGTGATGTCAGTTTTCACTACATTTTATTTAAATTGACAGAAACAGTGCCAATGATATAAATGTCTATACAAGAATTTTGAATACAGGCAAGGTTACAAAAAAATTCATGTGTTATTAGCTAAGGTAATTTTGAAAACCAGAAAAGTCACCCTACCTGCTTTTGAGATATTACATAGATACTATATTCAAGACTTGGTATTGGCAGAGAGATAGATATAGATCCACATAAAAAAAAGCTAACTCAAACATGCACACAAAAATTTTGACAATGACATGAAAATTCTTAGCAGACACACTAAAAATCATTTGCTCAGCATTAGCATTGAACATGTAACTCCATTTTTGTAGACTGTAACAAGAACCTTCTCACAATGACAGGACATTATTTGAAGTAAAATTTCTGTAATGCCACACATTAGACTCTTTATTTCTATGTTTTTGTTTTATTTCATATTAATCGCATCACTTGAATGTTAATTCCTCTTCTAATGGAAAAAATTGGTTCATGTAAACTTTTCCTTGAAGTGTTATCTGATCTCAGAAGAATCACATATCACTTGGGAAGAAACATAAAACCCAATAATCCAGCATTGGAAGAGAGGATTTCAAACATTTCCAAAGCCACCATGGTTTTTCCTTTACTGATCAGGTAGGAAGGTTTAAACGAAATCCACACACTACAGAAAACCATCATGCTAAATGTGATCCTTTGGCCTCAATGAATCTGCCTCATATACCCCTGGCCAGAAAAGCAAGAACTAAGCTCAGAAATGCCAGAAATCCTACATAGCCCAGAACGCAGTAGAAGGGAAGAGTAGACCCCTCATTACACTGAAGTATGTTGTGGCCATACTCTGAGTGTGTGTCATTGTCTGGAAAGGGAGGAGAGGTTATCAGTCAGACTGTACAGACGCACACTTGAATGAGCAAGCCACTGCAGACTATAGCATTTGAAAACTGGGTCCCCATGCACAATTGTATTCAGTTTCCTGGCTTGATAGATTTGAAGGCCACAACCACAATAAAAGTCCTGGCTAAAATAGCAGAAACAGTTATGAAAAAACAAATCCAAAGAATGTTTGTCTCAGAATGCAAGTAAGTGGGTTGGCAGAACAATGAACGTCAAGGAGCAAAAGAAGCAGGGGAAATGAAGAGATGGAAATGAGGAGAATATAGCTGAGGTTCCTGTTGTTTGGTTTCATGATGGGTGTATCTCGGTGTTGGAAGGAAAGTCCTGAAATCAGAGCCATGCAGCCAAATAAACTAATAGATGTAGAGGCCAAAGCAGAGTATCTTTATGGAATTAAAATGTCATAACTTTGGGGAACTGAATTCTCTGTGTATTTGGATACTGGTCTTCTGGACACTTGACACATTGATCCATATCTGAAAGAGAATGGACTTATTGTGTTACATCAGGACATTCCAGAGAGCAAAAGTAAGGAAAAACATGTTTACACATAACATTTTTTCAATCAAAGCTACATTGTCTTCAACACACACTGGAATCATCTTGAATGAAGTAAACAAAACTAAATAAAATCATGTGACTGATAATACCCCAAAGCACAATATGTGTTCTTTTTTTTAGTAATGGATGCACATGATGCCATCTCCTTGGCACTTCTCTGTCTCCATCAGGAAGATTTTTAGATTTTTACATGAGTAATGTTTCAGGTATCTTGCAAATTTTACTTGTCTTCAAGTTCCAAGGAAAGTCACTTCAGCCCCATCTATCTCATTTAGGTTAATATCTTGTCTTTTGTACTTGGAGAACTGATACTTTCAGATACTGCTTTATTCACAGAGACCCAGGCAACAGATTTTTCAGTACTTAGATCCAGGTCCCTACTTGTTATCAAATTTCTCAAGGGCCAAGTAGTGATCTCTTAAACTCTGATCAATGGCTTTCAGTTTCCCTGATACTGTGATTTGCAAATATCACACAGACTGGGTTCTTCTCCTGTTGGGGAGCCTTTTCTATCAGCCTGGCCACAACTGAAAAAGGCTGGCTCCCTTCCTACGGTACCCAGTGCCCCCCCAAAGACGGCATGTACAATGGACCTGAGGTGAAAGGGGTGCTGTGGTCCTAGTATAGTCTGATTTCTATTTCTAAACCTCCCCAAAGTGGATTTTGGTCCAGTGCATTTTTCTTGCTGTTTACCTTCACTTATTTGTCTTTCTATACTGCTCCTTCCCAGTGTATCTGCTTTCTCTGGTCCATGTGCTGGAGCCTCTTCTCTCACTGCCACCAGGTAGTTGGCCATGGTGATGCTGTCTGTATTATTCATATCATTTTTGGAGTGTTCATATATGTTTTGTAGAAATTAACTTTTGTGCATTAATCGTTTAAACTACAACCTGCTACACATATTAATTAAGGTAGATTTTTAACATCATCTGAAGAAATTTCTATGTAAAACCCTGTCATCTTCAGGTAGAGATGATCATATTTTTTTCTATCTAAACTAAGTGTCATAAACTATTTCTTTTCCATTTGCTGTGGTCAGAATCTTCACTATATCAAGGAGAAGTAACAAGGATCTTGCTATATAGGGGGATATTAGTTGTGCTTATCTTAAATGACCTTTATCACTTTGAAAAACTGCTCAATGGCCTATTTTGTTGAGCATTTCAAAGATCATATTTATTGATAGTGAAGAGTAAAATATGCTTTTAAATAGACAGTGCCAGAGCAGAGCACTGTGCCACTCATGGGAAAGCAGCAGTAATTGCCACTGCTGCACACTGACACTACTGTGGAAAATTCATATCTAGCCACACAGACCCACAGTGCCAGTGGGCCCTGCAGCAGAGGCAGCAATCTGAGCCTGTCTGGAGTTGCCCCACCTGGACAAACTGAAGTCCTTCTCCAACCTGCACATTGATTCCAGGAGCTGGTGGCTGCTAAGAAGCACTTTCCTGGCAATCTGCTCAGCAATCAAGTGGGTCCAGAAGAAGGACAGCTCATCCCTCTGCTCCCAAAATGAAAGTGGTCCTGCCCTTTGCTTCCCATCCTCAGTGTTTTCATTCTGGCCTGGAAGGGCAATCTTCCACCAGTGATGAAAATAGTGACTGCTGAACAGCTGATGGACTACTTAGGACACTGCTTGCTGGGGCATAGCCAAAGAAATTCCTGAAATTCTGCATTTAAATGAGGAATAGAACCCTAATTATTCACAGCTAAATAATGTATCATGTATAGTTACACACATGAAATTTTTCTACATATTCTTGAGTATATTTTGCTTTAAATGTAATAAGTATTGGCATCATTTTCGTGCTAATCTGGTTTTTTTTTTTTTGCCAGAGTTGATGCCCCAATACTTCTGACTTGTTCAAACTCTTTTCAGTGTGCTCAGATACATTCTGTCAGTCCAATATTTTTGTGGTGAAAAAGTCCTTCTTGGAATACCATCTTCCTCTTCTGAACTGTGACTGCTCTTTGGTTTGTTTCAGAAATATTTGGTGCCATTTTATTGTTTACTAAGATATTTTGTAATTTTAAAATGATTTCAATTTATGATAATAAAACAAAGTAATATTGATATAAAGAGAATACAGCATAAAAATTTCCAAACAATTTTATATTTGTAAAAAGATATTTGAGTATGTAGATAATATTTCTATGAGCAAAAAATTTTAGATGCAATGCCTAAACACGTATATGATGTATGTGACTTTCATATGACATAGCCAGTAGCCATAGCCATAAAGCTATTTATACTATACATAATATGATTTACATATTTGACATACCTATATGTAGTATATATAAACATACATGGAAATCTGTATAATTTCTGGTAACCATTTTCATTTTGAAGAGGCATTAGGGTAGTGGATATCAGTGTAGACAAGTGATTTGCTTCATTCACTTATTAAGGTATTTATTTTTTACCTTTAAAACACATATATGCCTTACTTGGTTAAAAAATAAACACCATGTGAAATTGTCCAACTGTTAAGCTTTAGGGCCATTTGAATCTTCTAAAATAGCTAGAATGCATTTTCATTAAGTCCTTGTCAGTGTTCTTGAATCACAAACAATAAGAAAGTCAGTAACAATTGAAAAGAGATGAAAAGAGACTGAAGGTAAAAACAGAGGCCAATGGAAAGAATGTTTTAATAGCCCAAGTGATAGAGATAGTGATTTGGGATAGGGTTATGAAATTTAAGGTGACAAAAGTTGGTCAACTTTGCTGAAAACAGTTACAGGTATGACTATTGAAATGAATGAAGTCATAGGGACAATGGACTCTCTACCACTATACAGCTTTACATGAATTAAAAATGGAAACTACCTAAACAAATCCCAATTGAACTAACACAAAGTTACTTCAGCAAGTTTTGTATTTTACACTTTAGTGAATATATAATATACAGCAGCAAAATTTTAAGAAAGAGTAACATAGTTTGAAACTGGATGTGAATATTATGAACATATAAATGGATATAATTTACATTACACATGAAAACACAAATAAAATGCAATTTCAAATAATTAAGAACTTTTAGTTCACAACAAAGAGGTTAAGATACCTCCATAAATCTTCTTACAATTGCAAAGTGGATATACATTTATCTGTAGTGAAGGGCAAATGTAGTCCTAGATGTGAGAATCACAAGCAACACAGGGGAGATGCCCTCAGTTACCCAGGGACTTTGGTTTTCCAGCTGCATAGTTGTTCCTTTCCAAGGGCCTATAATGGACTTTTCCACTGAAATAGAAACTAAACCAATACTTTAAGACTGCTTGCCTTCAAGAGACATTTAAAAATAGAGTAAAAGTCATCATTTTCACTTTCCCATGTAATATTAAAATTCAGAAATAATCTATATTGCTGTTCTGGAAAAAATAGGTCATAGAATGTCAGTAGAAAGATATATTTCAAATTTGGAAATGAGGTATCAAAGGGTAAAAATAAATTTCTAAAAGCCTTATTTAAATTTTTTGAATTTAGGTTAAATATGATCACCACTACCAGTTAGAATGTCCTACCCTTGTATTTTAAGGATTAAGAATTTCAGCATGGATAAAGCAACAAATATATTGCATTATTCCAGCCATTGTGTTAGTAATGAAATCAGTGCAAAGCAAATGAAAAATACATACCTTGCAATACTGTCAAGACAGTAAAGACAAGGAAAATCTGTTTGCACAAACTTGTTTTATCAAAACCCAATCAAAATTACATAATATTCAGTACACATTGGCATTATCTTACTAATTTAAACAAAATAAGTAAAATCCTATGACTGAAAGTACCAACCAAGTTATATGTGATGGATGTGCATTCTGCCATCTCACTGGTTCTTTTCTGTCTCTAATGAAGAAGATTTGTAGATGTTTACATGAATGCTCTTCCACATATTTTAAAAATCCTTCTTGTCTTCAAGTTACAAGGAAAACCACTCTAGCCCCATCTATCTCAGGTTAATATGTCATCTTCTCTAATCAGTGAATTAATGCTTGCATTTACTGTTTTACTCACAAAGACCCTGTCTCTGAACTAGGTCCCTGCCAACTAGGAGAGAAAAAATTCCCCCAAACATATCTGTTATTCACACCAAGAGGGGTATGGTATTCAACAGAAAGCCAGCAATGGGTCTCACACAGCTCAACCTGGAATGATCTGGTTCCAGGAAAAACCATAAGAGATATGCTATGCTTGCCAGCAGAACTGTACTCTGTTCTTATTGTTCAGGAGTGCTTTCCATCAGCCTGACCACTCTGAAATTCTGGCTCTCTCCCTCAAGGTACCCAGTGCCTCAGAAGATGGCGGGTACACTGACACTGGGATGTAAGTAGTGCTGTGGTCTTGTCATTATTTGGCTCCTCTTTCTAAACCTTTCCAACATTAGATTTTGGTTCAGTGAATGTTTTTTGCTGCTGCCTTCCCATGTTTGGCTTTCCTTACTGCTCCTTCACATGGTGTCTGCTTTCTCTGGTCCCTGTGTTGGTTGGAGCCTCCTTCCTCACTATCACCACCTAGTTGGCCATGGTGGTGCTATCTATATCCTCTACTTTCATTTTGGAGTGTTCATACCTTTTCTGCAGAAATACAATTAACATTTGTGCATTAATATTTTAAACCACAACCTGCTACACATATTGCTATAATAGATTTTTAATGAATTCAGAAGAAATTTCTATATAAAAATTCTGCCCTCTTCAGGTAGAGATCATCATACTTTTTTCTATCTAAACCAAGTGTCACTTTTTCTTGTCCAGTTTCTGTGGCCAGAATCTTCAATATATCAAGTAAGTAGAAGTAGCAAGGATCTCACTATTAAGGAAGACATTAGGTGTGCTTATTTTAAATGATCTTTATCATATTGAAAAACTCTTCCTCAATGGCCTATTTTGCTGAGCTTTTAAAAAAATTGTTTCTATTGATATAATCATGAATGTAAGTTTTCACTTGATAATTTCAGTACAGAGTGCTGTGAGAAACACGAATTGACTCCCCACAGCTCCAGTCCTTCAGCCCCATAGGCTCTGCAGCAGCAGCTGCTGCCAGAGCCTGCCCAGGAATTGCCCTGCTTGGATGCCCTAGAGTCCCTCTCCAACCTTCATGTTTTCTCCAGGAAGTGGTGGCTGCCAAGGAGCATTTTCCTGGCAGTCTGTTCAGCATTCAAGCTGGTCCAGAGGAAGGACAGCACATTCCTCTTCACCAAGAATGAGAGTGGTCCTGCCCTTTCCTGCCCATCTTCCCTGTTTTGATTCTGGCCTAGAAAAGGAAACTTGCACCAATTATGGAAATCTTAACCGCTATACAGCTGATGGACTATTTACACCATTACATGCTTCATGAAAGCCAAAGAAATTTCACAAGTTCAGCATTTAAATAATGATGCAAAGGCAAGTAAACCGATTGGATCCCTCACAATTTGCAAGTAGGCCTGTACAGGAATGTGAAGGTTACTGATGTCCCAGTTTTGAGTATAAGCAGGCGTGTGTAGTGTTCTGCCTTCTCCACATTCCTTTGTATCACAGGTGGCTTGTGGATCCTCAGAGTGATGACCTGGTGAAGGCTCTGGGAACTATAGTACAATCAGCTGACAGAGAAGATTGACTTCTGCAGTCAGACAGCAGTCAGATGGTTATGAAGGCTTGGAGCTGTCCAGTTTCTAAACGATGCAGCCATGCAACAAACAGACTATGTGTTGTGTGAACAACTTTAACCTTTCCTGAAAGAAGACACTGTGTTCCTTCTTAGTAACATTGTAGCAACATGACCACACACAAGGGTCCACTGTATTTGCTGGTAAGAGAGCAGGGGTCTGTGACTGGAGGAAAATTTGTTTTACAAAGCCTACACAATGAAGATAGTGATTCTGTAACTCAGCATTTCCTCTGAGGCCTCCTTCAGAGCCTGAAACTATATACAAAGGAATAGAGGATCAGATAGATCAGGACTGTCTAATGGCATTCTCACTACAACAAGACCAGTAGAATCAAGAGATCAGTTTGGCATAAGTCTCAGAGGGAATCAATGACCTGAGTGAAAGGCAGATTCTACCAGGGACAGAAACTGGGAGCAGCAGCTGCTGCTGTGTCTACCCAAGCCCAGCATGGTGAGCAGGCACAAGCCTCTCCATCAAGAGAAGACAGTCTGCAAACAGTGACCATAAACAAAAGGATACTCAGAAAACATAAAGAAAAGGGAAAGTAAAGCCCAGTTTTGTCATTTTTCAACAAGTTTTGGATTTTGATTGAACCATTTACAGTATATGTCTTATGGAATAAAACCATAAGATGGAAGGAAGAAAACCTGAGAAATAGTCTGTAGTTCATTTCCTAAAGAATTTCATCCCCGATTTTCAGTGGAAAGGTTGTTACTTTGTCACAATCAAATCTTTTAAATCATACAACACTTTACCAATTGGAGTTTCATGTTACAAGTTGGAAACACTGTATGTTGTCATCCACAGAAACTACTGAAATTTTAGCCAAATAAGAAAATCACAGCAAACTTTAAGTCATGGTGACATTCATAACTCAGGTCAGTTAGTAAGGTAATTTGTCTTCACTTCTAACCATAAGTCAAGGTAATTAATTTAACCAGATTTAAGTATCAGCACAATAGTTTCTGAAATTCTTATAATTTAAATTATATTCAATCTACTCCATCAAGGGCTTTATATAGAAATTAGAAAAAAAAAGAAAAAAATAGCAAGCATAAATAATCCTAAATTGTATAATGATCTAGTTCAGATGTACAATAACTTTACTCAACTTTAATAATATAAATTTTTGAATTTGAGTACCAAAAATTGATGTCATTTTATTTAGATAAAAAAGTAAAGAGTTGAGTTTCTGTTCCAACAGCAAAAATTTACATAACACTAAGACTTCTAACTGATCCACATGATGACTTAATCACTTGATAATGTTGTGAAATTTTAAATAATTCTGAAATATGCAAATAAGTAGGCTGGGCTCCTGTGTATTACTCATCAAAAGAAGATACCAATAATTTTAAAAGAAAAATTATATAATACATTTCAAAATAAACATGCTAGAACAAACTATATGTTTATTGGTTCACAACAATGTTACCACAGTCTCATAGCATTGTAATCCTCTATTCTTCATAGCATAAATTGTTTACTACATGAAAAGTCAGTTTTCTGTGTCACTTCATGAAATGTACATACTAGATATAATAAAAGTGAACTAAATTTATTTATATAGTACATTATTGATAATCAACTCACTATAGCATTTGCACTCAGTACCAAGTCTTCAGTTCTTCATAGTTTTTGCAGATCTTTGTAGCCATTATTCTACATCATTTCTTTGAGATCAACTTTTTTTAAAATTGTATACATACATGATGGTGTGGAGATTGTCTTTCTTTTTTGGTCTTCACTTAACATAATGTTTTCCAGTCCTGGTCATGTTCCACAAACCATGAGATTTTATTATTTTTCTGGCTGTCCATTATATTTGTGTATCTCTACACCACACTCTCTATTCTTTCATCCACTTAAGAACACTTAAATCATTTCCATATCCTAGCTATTATGAATAGTGCTACAATAAACATGAGAACTCAGGTGTTTCCTTCATGGTTTAGATATTATTTTCTTCAAATACAGAGTAAGGAACAGGAGTGTGAAATCACATAAGTTACATTTTCATTTTTTAAGAAATATTCATAGTATTGTACATAAAGTCTCTAATATTTATATTAATTTACAGCACTATCAACAAAAATATGTATTGCTTTTCTGCAACATTGTCTGCATTTTCTATTGCTTTATTTTCTGGTAATATATATTTTTCTTAGGTTAAGATACAATGTCACGCTTGTAATTTGTATTCTCTTGATGGATATAGATGTCGAACATTTTTTTATATATCTGTTGATCATTTGGAAAATTTCCTTAAGGAACTGTCTAGTCACATGGTCAGCCCACTTAAAATGAGTTACTGCATTTTGAAAAAAAAGTTTACTTGCTCATTATTCAATTGTTTTATGTTGTTATAGATCAAATCCATGTCAGATACACAGTTTGTAACTATTTCTTCCCGTGTTGGAAGTTTTCTTTCAGCTCTGTTGATTGTTTATGGTTTTAATGTAATGCACAGAAACCATTGTTATAATTGTGTATGTTGGCATTTTCTTTGGTTTCATGTTCCTGGAGTGATGTTCACACAATCTTTGCTGAAGCCAATGATCTGAATTATTTTCTTAATGAATTCTTCTAGCAGTTTCTTAACTTCAGCCCTAATATTTTAATCGTTCATCCATTTGGAGTTGGTGTTTGCAATCAGTGAGAGATAGAACTATAGTTTCCTTGCTGAACATATGTATACCTGATTATTTCACTACCATTTATTAAAGAGATTATGCTTTTTCCATGGTATTGTTTTTGATCCTTTGTAAAAATTCTGAACAATATTAATGTGTGGGATTACTTCAGAAATCTGAACTCTTTTCCTTTGCTTTTATGCTAGTACTTGCTGATTAAATTGTTATAGAATTTGCTATATTTGAAAGTCAGGTCATATCCAAGATTACCATATTTGCTGAAGATTGTTTTTACTATTTGAAGTGTTTTGTGATTCAATACAAATTTTAGGAATTTGCACGCTATTTCTCTGAAGAAAATCACTGATATTTCATTGGAATTTTATTGATCCTGTAAAATTGCTGAGCATAATATTGACACTAAAATAATATATATTCTTTCAATCAATTAATTTCAAATATATTTCCATTGTGTTTCTCATTCATTTATGCCTTAAAATTTTTATTGCAAAAATTTTTCATCATTTGATTGAATGTATTTATGTATATTTTTTTACTTTTGATAAAAGAAATTTTTTACTATGCTTTTGTTCTTGAAAATTTGCTGAGAACTTGTAAAAACTGTTAATTATGTGTTGATTTTATATCTTGTCACTATGTTAATGTCACTTTTTAGTTCTAACATGATTTTGAGAGTGTCTTTAGGTTTTATACATGAGGTCATTTCTTCTGCAGACAAGCATACTTTTACTTCTTGATTTTCAATTTGAATAAGTTTTATTTATTTCTTTGCCTTAATTGCTCTCACTAGAATTTTCCATGCAATTTTAAATTTAACTTAGGGAATTTTGTGCTATTGTTTTATTTCATATCACACAAGAATGTAACAAATATTAAAGTTTAAATGAATCAAGAAGATGTTTCAATAATCAATGTATATTAATTTATTTTTGGAAAACCTAAACATATAAAGCAAAACCTTGTATGTCTAAAGGGAGAGTCATGTTGCAATGCAAGATTTGAACACTTCACTTTCATCTTTATTATACAAAATATATGCAACAAAATTTTATATTTAAGCTCTTCTCTATAACAAATGAACCCAACATACACTCAGAGAATTTTTCACTCAATAACTGCAGAGTACAAATTTTTCTCAAAAGTACATGTAAAATTTTCTAGAGTAGGTCAAATTTTAGAGGAAAAAACAATTCTTACCAATGTCAAAAAATTGAAATTGTATCACATGTCTTTTCTGAATACAATATAAAGGATCAAGAAATCAATAATACCACATATTGTATATATATATGGATATTAAAAAGCATGTCTTGGCACAACTTGTAGATAAAGGTATTTCACCTTCATAATATTAAGAGGATATTATTTTCACAGTCACAGGAATAATAAAACTTCATATCAACATTGAATTATTATTTTTAAGATTTCAAGTTTCATTGGAAAATGTAGAAGAGGGTACTCAGAGATATCAAAAACCTTGTCTTTTTCTCAAAGGATTATAACGGTTGTGTCAGTTAAGCCTTTTGATGCAGAGATATGTTATGGCATATATGGAAACCTAGCTTTTATCTCTAGTACTACACTCTGTCTTTGTCAGGCCTGAGATTCATGAATTAACCCTAGCTATTTGTGATATGTTCCACTTTCAGTAAACTTGTGAAAATTGTAAAAGTGTTGAACACTAACACAAATTGTAGACATACCTACTATAAAACTGATAGTATTTTGAAATAAAATATATTCATCACTGTGCTTTTAATTTGGACTTTCAGTTAATCTCATTCTCCAATCTTCATTCTTTTTTCTCTGAGAATATTGGGTTTCTTTAAAAATACACCAGCACAATTTTAGAAGTGGTCTCATAGCTCCTGGCCAAGTGTTGCTTTCTCTTTCTGCTATACACTGGCATCTTGTACAAGTGGCTTTCCCCGAGGCACACATCACCAGCAAGATCATTATTGGGCAGTTTATTTCTGCTTCTGTCTCAATCTCTGTTGTGATACTCTGCTTCTGTAATTGAGTTTTTAGAGCCCTTTACCATGCTATAGAGTCTAAATGACTATAGTTATTTTATATTCTAGTAGATTATATTAGGCAACTGTTGACTATAAAGTATAGACTCAAATATCAATATTTCATATCACGGAAGTCATTTCTCTTTCAGGTAACACTTGAAGCAGGTGAGTATGATTGGTGGAAAACTTTATTCAGTACCTTATTTCATTAATAGGTACTTTCCCGTCTTGAATCTCTGCTATGCCTAAAGCATGTTCATACTCAATCAAATGAGGGTATAATAACAACAGGTGCATAAAAATTCTTAGCCATCTAATTCCTGATTCCCATCTTAATATTATTCCAATTCATGAGTAGTCAGATGGGTCCATTATAGAATCTAGAAGTTCATAACAGGAGCTTTCAGTGAGGCAGATCTCTTGGAAAGAATTTGTTTCTTGCAAGCTGTTCATTTAAAAGAGATTCTGGCAAGAGTATTTCTTGTGTGGTTTGCATTTTATTCATAAATTTTTTGCCTACCCCTATGTCTTCAAAATCTCTACCTACCTTGCCCTGCAGTAGATTTAGTGTCTCTGTTTTAATGTTTAGGTCCTTGATCGATTTTGACTTCAGTTTACTGTGTGGTCTTCAGTATGTTGAAAGCCAGTCTTTGGCATGTGGAAAGCCAATTTATCCAACACCATTTATTACAGAGGCATTCTTTTTTTTTCCATTGAACATGCTTAGCACCTTTGTCCAATGTAAGGTGGCTGAGAGTCTTTATACCTGTCTTTTGTATCTTCTAATCTGTTCCATTGGCCCTCAGGTCTATTTCTATGCCAGTACCATGCTGATTTTATTACTGTGGCTTTGTAGTATAGTTTCAGGTCAGGAATTTGATGCCTCTTGTCTTGCCTTTGTTGCCCAGAATTGCCTTTGCTATTCTAACTTTTTTCTGTTTCCAAATGAATGTTAGAAATATTTTCTCTAGACCTGTAATGTATGTTGATGGCATTTTGATTAGGATTGTGTTGAATCTGTGTAAGACCTTTGGGAGTATTACCATTTTCACAATGTTGGTTCTTCCTAACTAAGAGCAAGGAATATCCTTCCATTTTCCAATATCCAATTCAATCTTCTTTTTTTTATAGTGGTATAAATTTCAGCATACAAATGTTTTCCATTTTTGATTATGTTGATTCCTAATTATCTAATTTTTTAGATGCTATTATTAAAGGTGATTTTTCCATAATTTCTCTCTCAGATTTTGTTTGTGGACAGGAAAGCTATTGATTTTTGACTGTTGACTTTGTATCCAGCTATACTACCGAATTTGTTATCTCTAGTAGTCTTTTAATGAATTTTTTGGGGTCTTCTATGTACAGTATCATGTCATCTGCAAATAATGACAATTTAATTTCTTCTTTTCCTATTTTTATTCCTTTTATTTCTCCATATTGTCTGATTGCTCTGGCTAATATTTCTGGAATTATATTGAATAGGAATGGTGATAGTGGACATGCTTGTCTTGTTCCTGATTCAGAGCAAAGGCTTTCAGTTTTTGTTCATTTAGTATAATGATGGCTATTGGATTGTCAAAAATAGCCTTTATAAGATTAAGGTACATACCATTTATTTCGAATTATTGTAGGGTTTTTATCATGAACAGGTGTTTGACTTTATCAAAAGCTTATTCTGCTTCTATTGAGATGATCATGTGATTTTTGTTTTTGGCTCTGTTGATGTGGTTGATTTGCATATGTTGAACCATCCCTGCATTCCTGAAATAAATCCTAATTGGTCATAGTGTATAATCTTCTTCATGGTGTGTTGCATTCTATTTGCCAGTATTTTATTGAGAATCATTGCATAAATGTTCATTAGTAAGATTGGTCTCTATTTATCCTTTTTGGTTGTGTTATTCTCTGGTTTTGGTATCAGGGTAATACTTGCCTCCAAGAATGATTTAGGGAGGACTGTTTTTCTTTCAATTTCATTGAAAAGTTTAAGGAGTTTTGGTATCAAATCTTCCCTAAATTTCTTATAGAGTCCTTCAGGACATGATCTTCTTTTTTGTTGGTAAGTTTTCAATCATGTTTTCAGTTTCACTAGCTGATATTGGTTTATTCAAAATTGTTATATTATTTTATTGTGCTTTGATAGTTCATATTTTTCTAGTAATCTGTCCATTTCCTCTGTGATTTCTACCCTATCTGAGTAGAGATTTTCCAAGTAGGAGTTCATGATTTTTTACATTTCCATGAGATCTGTAGTAATTTCCCTCCTTTCAGTCCTTATTGAATGGGTTTGTTTTCTATTGATAATGTTGCCTAGAGATTTACAACCTTGTTCATTCTCTCAATAAAGCAGCTCTTTGATTCATTAATTCTTTGTGTTTTTTTGTTTCAATTGCATTAATTTCTGTTGTAAACTTTACAATTTCCTCTCCTCTATGAACTTTGGGCTTGACTTTCTCTTCTTTTTATAGAAGCTTGAGATGTAGCATTATGTTATTTATTTGTGCTCATTTCATTTTCTTGATGTGACTATTTGTTGCTATATATTTTCCTGTTAGGACTGCTTTCATTACATCTCATAGTTTACAGTATGTTTTGTCTGCATTTTCATTGTATTGTATGTATTGTTTTACTTCTTCAGTTTCATCTGTAGCCCACTGGCTGCTCAGAAGGTTGTTATTTAATTTCTACTTATTTATGCAAGTTTTGCAGGGTTTTTTGCCATTGACTGCCAATTTCAGTGCACTATGATCAGATATTTTGCATGAGAGAATTTCACTCCCTTTGCATTTACTTAAGAATGTTTTATTAGTCAATATATTGTCTATTTTGGAGAATGTCCCATGTGCAGCTTAGAAAAATCTATATTCTGATATGGTTGGATGGAACACTCTGTAAACATCCACTAAGTCCATTTGTTCACACGTGTGATTGAGTTCTGTTATTTCTTTGCTGAATTTTTGTCTAGTTGATCTAGCTATTTGTGACAGTGGAGTGTTAAGGTCTCCTACCACAATTGTGTTCTTGTGTATTTGGTTTTTCATGTCCATTAGTGTTTTTCTTATATAGTTGGAGGCTTCTGTGTTTGGTACATATATATTTATAATTGTTAGTTCTTCTTCTTCTAGTTTTCCACTTACAAGTATGTAGTGGCCTTCTTTATCTCTTTTAATCATTTTAAGTTTGAAGTTCATTTTTTCTGCAAACAGAATAACTATCTGTCCTTTTTTTCTGGATTCCTGTTGCAAACCACACAGGAAATACTTCAAAGAATCAACATCTGCGATCTCATTATTAAAAAGTTTCTTCACTTCAAAAGAAATCACTAACAAAGTGAAAAGAAGACCCACAGAATGGGAAAGAATTTTAGCCACCAATCCCTCAGACAGAGAACTTATATCCAGAACATTTAAAGAATTCAAAAACATCAAATCCCTAAATTCAAAGACCCTATCCAAAAATGGGCATCAGAGATGAACATATAGTTCTCGGATGAAGATATACAAATGGCAAAGAAATACATGAAAAAAGTTCATTATCACTGGCCATTCAAAAAATGCAAATTAAAACAGCATTGAGATTTCACTTCACCCAAAAAAGAATGGCTGCCATCAAGAAAAATGAGAACTAATGTTGGCTAGGATGAGGGAAAATGGTACACTTCTCCACTGTTGATGAGAGTGCAGATTGGTGTAACCACTGTGGAAATCACTGTGGAGATTTCTCAGAAGACTAGGATTGGCAGTTCCATTCAATCCAGGTATTCCCCCCCACCGGGTATTGTCCCAGAAAGCTTGAAAAGGTCATATCATAGTGATATATGTGCACCCATGTTCATAGTAGCACAATTTGTGATAGGTAAATCATGGAAATAACCAAAATTCCTATTAACTGCAGAGAGGATGTAAAAAATGTGGTATTTTTATACAATGGAATACTACTCAGCTGTAAAAAGGAAGATCTTGAGCCCTTTATAGGTAAATGGAGGCAAATTGAAAAATATCCTCATTAGTGAAGTAAAGAAGACTTAAAATAGTAAATATCACATTGCCTCCCTATTTTAAAAAATAATGGAAACTGACAGAATAATGGGTTGCAAATTGTATGGTGGATATGGTGAAAGTAAGAGGTAGGTAAAGTGTTTTAGAGATTATAATGGTATATAGAGTATGTATGATAGATTACCATATTGCTGAATTTCTGTTGGAACATTGAACAGAAGGATTTTCACTGTCAATGTTTGAGTGTCTAACCACTGTTTTGCTTTGATTTTTTGACTTTGGCAACTATTTTTTTGGACAACAATGAGCAATGTAACAAATATCAATTCTATGATGATCATTTTTTTGAAATTGATATTGTTCTGCCCTTCTTTTCTGATTTTCTATTTTCTTTAATTTTCTTTTCTTTCTTTGAAAAAAAGAGAACAATATACAGTATAACAACCATTGTCAAATTTCTTTCATTCTGTTTTGAAAAACTATATTTTTATTGTTTTGAGACTGCTGTTGTTTATGTCTTTTACTTTTTGTTTTTCTTTTCTGACTTTTCTCTTTTTAAAATTAAAAAAAGAGTAGAGTAGACCACAAAGATACAGTTCTTGTTCAGGGAAAATTTGCTGTGAGAAAACAATGCTGTATTATGTTTTAAAACAGTAGAGTATAGCATAAAGATACAGTTCTTTTCCAGGGAAAATTTGCTGCAAGAAAACAAGGCTGTATTATGTTTTCACAGTGACTTAGTGACACATTGCCATGGGATTACAATTTTCATCTATATTCATAATGAAATCACCAACGATGTTGCTCTGTAGCTTGTTTTGTGTACTTATTTATATTCATCTGGCCTTACTATCAAGATCACATTATTCCTTATAAAGTCTAACTGTGAATGATCTAGAATATGAACTGGTTCTGTGGTTGTGCACTGAAATCTAGGGGTAGAGTGAATTAGGGGTAGAGTGAATGGCACCTGGCAGCATGTCAATTCTCTTTAATCAAGAAAACAACAAGATGAGGAAATGATGAAATGGTAACATCAATAAAACAGGTTAGCCATGCTGAAGTCCAAGAGACCAAAAAGGGTTTTATTGAGTTTGACAAAATGTGTCACACCCAATTGTTCCTTGATAATAGGAATCAGCCTATGCTTTTCTGACTCTGTTTTTTTTCTACACAACTCACACATATGTTCCTCTAAAGGAGCTTCTGGCTACAAATCCTCATTATGCTTAACCCAGAACAGTGCATAGTGTGTGTATTTATGACTCAGAAAGGAGAATTTCATGTTTGTCTATTCCCCTTCTCCTGGACATTCTTGTGATGTGGGTTTCAGTTTGTTGTCTCAAAATGTTGATTACAAACCTTTGTCACATGTTGGTCTCAGCAGGCTCAGTGCCACACAACGTCACGCAGTTTCTGAAGATTCAGAGTCCCTGAAGGGTGTTAAATTCTACACTGCTGCTCTTTTTGAAAGTTCAGTTTGGTGTGGCTGTCCACTTTAGGAAAAAATGAGTTTAAATGTCAAAAGAAGCACTTAGAGAGTAAGGTTTCACTGGAATATTAAATATATACCTTCTCTCTTCTTCAAGATAATAAAGACTAAGATTATTTCTATCTCAGTTGTTTTAAGTTCACAAACATAGAAAGGCAAAAGTGTGACCACCTGATTAATTCACACTTTTGATGACTCTGTCACCTCAGGTGTCACAAATAATTTTTTTCTAAAGGGAGTTTTTAATTATTTACATAGATTGGAAAATTTATTGACATTCTTATACACATTTTAGAATGTTTTAGAAGTAAGTTTGTGTAATTCATGTGATTGTCATCCAAAAATTTGTATGATAAAGTTTTGTTACTCAGGGAGGCAGTCTGAGTGCTATGAAAAGAATGCAGCCTTAGTATTTCAAAGATGAAATATTACTGGAGGAAAGAAAAGCCATTCACATTGTCTAATGAATTAGGATTAGTGTGGACTTTAACTCCCATAATCAAATATTGGAAACACTGTGTTTCCTTTTCAAATTAATTACACTAATTAACAAGACATTATTACTTGAATTAAACAAAAATTGTCATACACACCACTGATACAAAACTCTGCTTGAAAAAACTGACCACAATCATATAAATTCATGCTAATAAAAAATCCTGCTATTAGCATACTTGTTCCCCTATCATCCAAAAAAGTGTACTTTCACCATGCTGACATTATTTTCCAACAGAAAAATAATATAGAGGTGATTCTTTATGGAATCTCTGACCTAAAAGATGAAAATTTATTTGAAAACTTATTTTAATCCATATTGTTTTTCAGAGTTAGCATACAGTAGGTCATTTCAGTATGAATGCACTGAATTCCAGAATTTAGGAACGAATGATGTGACAGCATGCTAGAGCCAGAAGAAGGCACTGTGATTCCAGAAATAAAACTTAACATACCTACTAATTACAGGACAGCATTAGCTATTTAGCCTCCTCTCATTAGTGCTGGTTTGGTCAGCTACATAGTTCTTAAAATTTTCACTGGGCATAGTAATTAGTCAATAAATATTTAGCAGCTCAATGAATGATTCTTTAGAATCAATGTTATGTGCAATCAAATAAAACTAAATCAGGTAGGTTACTTGGGTCTGTGAAGTTTAGATTGTCAAGTTCTTGTCCTCTCTCACTGGTCTATACTGCAGCACAACAAAGCAGTGGGGAGTTGTGGAGAGGAACCATCTCACACTCAAGTTCTGGTTACCTTGTGGGAAAGGAGACCTCACTCTCAACTGCAGGGATCTGAAGACTGTGATAGTTGACTCCTCGCTGAGGCCTTCCTTGATTATTCAAAGATTCATTTCCCAGCTTCTAAGAAATTGTTATCCTATTTTTCTGTATTATTTTCTCTCCATATCAGTTATTATCTCCTAACATATAATGTAGTTTACATAATTATTTGAGTTTTATTTCTTCATCCTTGAGAAAATGTCTAACCTGAAGAAAAAAATTATTGTCTCCTCCTTCACTTCTGTGCATCCAGAGTGTAGACTCATAACAAGAACAAAGGTAGTTATTACATGGTGGTAATTCTCACCACCCTGTGTCTATTTAAGTGGATCAAAGCATATTTCATAATTCTTTCCCATAACTCAAGTAGGTACAGAACTCTCTCTTTCTCTCTCTCTCTTTCCATTGTTCTTGCTCTCTCTCACTATCTCTGTTTCTATACATGTGTGTCTGTATCTCTCTCTGTAATATTATCTTGTTAGGAGTAATTTACCTTCATAGCAGTAATTAAAAATCTTTTTTTTAACATGGTAAAGCATGTGGCTAATCTTAGGCAGAGTGGCCAAGTCCTGTAGTGCTGGCACTGGGACTTAGACAGGAGTATCACTTGATTTCAAGAGTTAAGGACCAGATTGTGTAACAAAGAAAGACACTGTCTAAAATCAAAGGAGAAGAGGAGACAGTAGAGGAAAGGAGACAAAAGAAGAGGAGAGGAGAGGAAAGGAAAAGAGAGGAGAGGAGAGGAGAGGAGAGGAGAGGAGAGGAGAGGAGAGGAGAGGAAAGAATTGTAGGGAGAGGAAAGGAATAGGAGGGAGAGGGGATAGAGGATGAAAAGAGGGATATAGAGAAGGAAGGAGAAAGAAAGGTAAAAGGAAGAGAGAGAAAGAGCAACAGCAAGAGGAAGAGGAAGAGAAGAAAGAGAGAAAGAGAAAGGGAAAGATCCATTGATAAAGTAGATAACTTTTAAAGAATTTGATGACTGATTGAGCCAAGATTGAGCAGTCCCATAATCTACCATTTGCAAGCCTGACACCCAGTAAAGTTATGGGTATAATCCAGTATAAGTGAAAAGGCTTGAGAATTGGGGTATCTCTTGGTGCAGAGGACAATAAGGAAAGTAGGAATATGTTGTCCTGTATTCAAGGATATCAGTAAGACAGGAAAAATAGGCTTAGTTTTCCTTCCCCTTCTTTTCTATCACTGCACTTCACAAATTTGATGAAGCCCACTCACACTGGGCAAAGCAATTTGATATTCGGAGCCTATTAATTCAAGTGGAAATCTTATACTGGCATGACCACAAAGTCACACCCAGTTAGCTGAGTACCCATGACACAAGCAAAGTGATATATACAGTAGTTTTCTTCTTTTCTTAGGAGGTAAGCCAAATCATGAAAGAGTCCATGCAATATGGTATATAAAAATTGAAACAAGAAAAAATCATATACTTATTATTTGGAAAAGGAATACAATTTTAAATACATATCAAGGAAATTATTGACTCCAAGTTCAAACTAAAGTATATTTTTAAAGAATTTTGGGGAGAACAATATCCTTAGAAAAATATACACAGGGGAATTCACATGCACTAATATTTCTGAAGCACGATGGAAAAATAGCATGTTATATTATGAAAATTCCCTCAAAGACTTATGGATGCCACTTATGATTCACATATCATAGATAGTAAAATAAATCTGGATACATTTTAAAAGGCTGCTGCCTGATGGGGTATTGCCACTAGCCATGTACTGGTTGCTTCATGTTATAGCTATTTATAACACATTTCATTTGCTAACATTTATTTTATATATATATATATATATATATATATATATATATCACTTCCTCATGTTGATAAATTACTTATAGAAGGAATTTATGCCAATCATTTCAACATATTTCTGAAAAATTCTATTCCTTCACTCCACTCCATATATTTTAGTGCTCAGGTCTCAAAGGGAGAAGCTGATATCATATGTAAGTATGTGTATTTTCACACAAATATTAATTGCAGAATATTAGCAATAAATTTTTAGACAGAAAAATATAGCTTCATTTTCAATTACTTAAACATACATCTATTGGAATTGCATGTGGTTTTCTGTACAACGCAAGTAAACTAATATGGGGAACCATACCATATTACAACTTGGATCACAAAAAGGAAGTGATGTCAATTTCCCCAAAATTTTATTTAAATTGACAGGGCCAATGCACTTCATGCAAAAGTCTAGGGAGGAATTTTGAATGCAGCCAGGTTATACCAAATGCATGTGTTAACAGCTAAGACAATTTTGAAAACCAGATAAGTCTGCCTACTTGGTTTGGAGACATTACATAGATACTGTATTTAAGACTTGTATTGGCAGAAAGATAGACATACAAGACTGTGAAAAACAGACAACTCATATATGCACTCAAAAATTTTGACAATGACATGAAAAGAATTTAATGTAAGAAAGTTACACCAAATAGTTATGGTTAAGGTCTAAATTGCACCCCTTCCAAATTTAGCAGACCTAAAGAAGCTTTTGAAAAATTGATTTCTATTGTACAGACAGTGATAAGAGTTAGCCAGAGGGGAAGCACATGTTTGAGCACTTACACATGCTGAAATAAATCATTTTACTTAATCTTAATATAACACTTCATTAGACTTTCTACAAGTTATATAAATATAAGAAAGCTGTGATTCAAGCAAATGTTTAACAGACACACTGAAAATCACTTGTTCAGCATTCGCATTGAACATCTGACTCCAATTCCGTTGACTGTAACTAGTGCCTATTCACCATGACAAGGACATCATTTGAAGAAAAATTTCTGAAATGTCATAAAGTAGACTATTTCCATGTTTTTGTTTTATTTCATATTGATCACATCACTTGAATGTTAATCTGCTTCTAATGGAAGCAACTGGTTCATGTAAGTTTTTCCTTGAGTTCTTATCTGATCTCAGAAGAATCACATAACACTTGGGAAAAAATATACAACCCAATAATCCAGCACTGGAAGTCAGGATTGCAAAGACTTCCAAAGCCACCATGGTTTTTCCTTTAGTGCTCAGGTAGGAAGGTATAAAAGAAATCCACACACTACAGAAGACCAGCATGCTAAATGTGATCATTTTGGCCTCATTAAATCTGTCTGGTAGTCTCCTGGCCAGAAAAGCAAGGACCAAGCTCAGAAATGCCAGAAATCCTATATAGCCCAGAACACAGTAGAAAGCTACAGTTGACCCTTCATTACACTGAAGTATGATTTGGCCAAACTCCAATTGTGTGTCAGTGTCTGGAAAGGGAGGAGAGGTTATCAGCCAGACTGTGCAGATGCACACTTGAATGAGAGAGCAACAGCAGATTATAGCATTTGAAAAGCGGGTCACCATCCACATTTGTACTGAGTTTCCTGGTTTGATAGATTTGAAGGCCACAACCACAATGGAAGTCTTTGCTAAAATAGCAGACACAGCTATAGAAAATACAACTCCAAAGAATGTTTGTCTCAGAATGCAGGTAAGTGGACTGGGTAGACCAATAAACATCAGAGAGCAAAAGAAGCAGAAGATTAAGGAAATGAGGAGAATATAACTGAGATTCCTGTTGTTTGCTCTCACAATGGGTGTGTCTTGGTGTAGGATAAAAAGTCCTAAAATCAGAGTCGTGAGGACAGATAAACTAATGGCTGTAGAGGCCAAAGAAGCTCCCAGAGTATCTTCATAAGACAAAAATTCCAAAACTTTGGGGAGACAATGTATTCTCTGCATATTTGGATACTGGTCTTCTGGACACTTGACACATTGATCCATATCTGAAAGGGAATGGACTTACTGTGTTACATTAGGATAGTCCTGAGTGTATGTGTAAACACAGTGTATCTTGAGCTATTTTTGAATTCTGAATAAAACTGAGTTATAGAAACAGAATTATTATACTGGAAGAAGATAATTAAATGAATGAATTTCTTCCACAGAAAAAGTAGCTAAGTATTCATCTCATATCCATATGAAATACAAAATGTAACTTTAATTGAACAATTAAAGAAGTCAAGAATCAAGAATTTGGCAGCTGATGTAGAGTAAAAAGCACAGACTTCATGAAAAAAATATTTGATTACAAATGGAGACAGGAAAGATACTGATAGTCAAAGCTTTAAGTGTGGAAGTTCATGAAGAGAAATATTTCTAACGTTTATAAAGTATAAGTTAATGGTATGCTATTGTTTGACTAATAGAATATAATAATGAAAGAAATAAATTTTCTTCAACAATTTATTTCCTTATGAGAAAATGTAATAATTTAATCATTGTTATAATGTTCATTTAAGTGTCAGTTAAAATTCTGTTCAAATGTAAAGTAGTTGGGCATTTATTTTTTCATGTATTTTTTTTGCAGTTTTCTTTGTTCAAACATTCACAGATTTTCACATAATTTCACAAAAGAAATAGATTTATAGAAGTAAATTTTTGGAGTATATTTCAAAAGAAATACAGTAAAAGATAAATTGTATCTTTCGAGCTTTGATTGTATTTACCGTGAAAGAAACACATAGGAGAGATTTGCTTTTGTTGTTGTTGTTGTTGTTGTTGTTGTTTTTATCTTTTGAGACAGGGTTTCACTACACAGTTCAGGCTAGATTTGAATTCACTTTGTAATTTAGGCCTGCATGTATCTTAAAGTAATTTTGATGCCTCAGCCTCCTTAGTGCTGGGATTAGAGGTGTGCACCATCATGCCTGGCCTAGGAGAAGTTATTAGTTAGGAAAATTAATTACATATTTCACTACATGTGCATTCCACCAAATTTTCCTTATTGTATGGATGCTTTTTCTTATTTACATATTGTATATAAACCTTGCAAAAAGTGATGTGTATCATTTGATAATTAGAATAAATGAATTCATTGTGGTCCTTATAAAACATATCTAAGATTGGCCATTATTTGATTTTCATTTATCCATTTTTAACATGTGTGTATTGTTCAAGATTTCCAATCATTAGAACCAAATGCATGACATATGCCAGTTAAAGGAAAAACAGCTTAGTTTTATCCATATTTTCAGAGATTTCAATCCATAATTGACTAACTCCAGGACAAAACATTACAGCAGAAGGGCAGCACAAAGCATAATTTTTCACTTCACAGTTGCAGTTATGCCAAGCAGAGGAATCATAGTAATTTTGAAGTTGTCAAGAGACAAGCTTTAATACACAAGGGCACACCTCAGTAACTCACTCAGATATACTCAGAAGTGTAGTTTACAAATCTAGAGGCCTCTCATCCTGATCATGTTGACAATTCATGTTACCTGGTTCTTTCCAACTTTTGTCAAGTTCACACTCAGAAACATCTCCGTTAACCATATTTAATCTTCAAGTGAACACAGGATCATGACTCTACCTACCATAATACAACAATCCTGCATACAACCTATGTACTAAAGTTGCTCCTAAAATTTCAGGAATGCTTAAGTATTCAAATTCTTCTCCTAGAATCAAGGCAAACTATAAGCTATAAAGCAGAAAATTAAAAGAAAATAAAGTTAAGTATGTCCAATTTTCAATGATACAGGGTAAGCATTCCCAATATCTGAAACAAAAAATAAGGAGCTAAAAAAGGATGAGACCAGCAAACCTGAAACCCACCAGAGCAAATGGTAAGTGCTCTGACTCATGCCTGTTATCCAAGGAACATGGTGATGAGGTATTACTTCCAGAGTGATTAATTTGGGGAGAAGTTCCTTCCCTGATAGCATAGCGCAGGGTTAGCAAACCTGGAGCAAGAGTGCTTCAGCAGGCTTTTGGTTATAACTGAAAGCTCTAAAATGTTCTCCTTCACTGTCCCTCACCCTCATTGTACCTAGTATACCTTTCCCACTGGCATTGCTCCTTCTCAATGTCCTTCCTCATCAGGTGATCCATACTCTTGGCCTCTTCAACTTTCTATGACCTCCACTATTGCTTTAAATCCATCCCTGCAGTTTCATGTGACCACTTGTTGGGGATACAATGCCTGACCCCACTGGCTGGCTGTTGAAAAGTAGGTTCCCTGGCAACTCTTGCATCCATGACTCCTATGAAACCAGTATCACATGTATGGCAGGTAGAGGAGCAGGCAAGCCCCCTTGAACTATGTATGCAGTGGCCTCTGAATCCATGAACAAAGTTGAAAGAGTAAAGTAAAAGAAAGTTAGGGGACCAAGTTTATATGCTGACTTTCTTGAACTGGAGTCCCAGGGGCTCTCTTCACAGAGGAAAATTTGGCACTTTTGGACTCTTGCCTGCTGAATATTGAGATACTTCATTTCATCATTCTTCCTATTGCACTACAAAGTACTTGGATTCTTGATTTTTTAATCAACGTGAATGTAACATTTCTTTATTGTTTTTATCCTTTTTTCAACCTCTCATTACTGTCTTCCCTGCCTCTGGGATTCTACTCCAAATGAAAAATTTTATCTTTGTGTTTCCTACTATCTTTCTTTTAGTTTACTTATATTTTATTTCTCTTGTAAGAGAAACTATGCAATGCAAAACTTTTTGTGTCTGACTTATTTCCCTTAACATTATCATATAACATTCATTATTTTCTGCAAATAACACAGTGTAATTCTTCTTTATGATTGACTACTATTAGATTGTGTGTATATACCACATATTCTTTGAACATACATACATTAGTGGTCATCTAAATTTTCCCAGATTTTAGACTTCGTAAATTGAGCTGGTAGAAACAATCATTAATATATCGCTGTAGGACTATGTCTTAATTTTTTGAGAATATACCCAAGATAAGAACATCTGAGTAAATTGAAATTTTTATTATAGTTCATTGAGGAATCTCAATAGCAGTCTCCACGGTGGATGCCCTGAATTACATTACCACCAGCAATTCAGAGGGGTTGCCTTTCTATACACCCCCATAAGCACTCACTGTTTTGGTTTTATTTCTAGTCATTCTGTCTCAGTCAAAATAGAATATGAGAGGTTATTTTTTTTTGCATTTCCATAATCGCTAAAAATGATAATTTTTGTATACTTTTGTATATAATTTGTATATAATTTTGTAGACATTTTTAATTTTTTGAAAAGTGTCAATCAGATGATTTGACCATTTTAGATTTTGCCACTAATTTGGTAATGCTACTTTTTATAGTTCTTTATATGTATTCATTATTAATATTCTAGTAGTAGAGTAGCTGATAAAATTATTTTCTGATTCTTTAAAATGACTTTTAGTATTATAGGTTGTTAACTTACCACACAGAATCTTTTTAATGTGATCAAACTCCATTTTGGGAGTATTTTCTATGTTCTTAGATTTCTTTTCAGGAAATCTTAGCTTACACTTACATCTTCAAATGTTTTCCATGTGTTATCCTTCAGTGGTTCCAATTTTTTTTTTACTTTTATATCTGGATCTTAGATGCATATTTGTTTTGATATTTCTCCTGACTGAAATATATAGATCTACTAATTTCTTTCACAATAAATCTCCTTTTATTCAACTTTACCCATGGTTCATTTTGAACCAAAATGTAATATTTTCTAATGTTGTTCTGTTTTCACTTGTCATTGTCATTATACATCTATATAAAATTAGTCAGCAGTTCCATGTGACAGTGTGGATGTGTTCATGCCTTGATGTTCCTTTGCCAGGTCCATTAGTTTATAGTTGTTAAACTCTTCTTTCTGAAAAGTCTCAGGCCATGCACATAACATACACAAATAATAAGACAGAATGTGACATGCATGACCCCTAGTCCAATTCCAGTGGGGTTTGTATTTGAATTATTATGAGCCTGGCCTTACCATCTATATTCATTTCTACATTCTGTTCCTACCTCTAACCAGAACTCACCTATAAGTCTTGATTACAACTCACCTATCATGCTTGCTTACATTATCCTAGTGCTTCTTTAACTCACTTTTCCAAATCTCTCCAAAAATCTGGAAGAAACCAGACCCAAAGGATTTGGAAACACAAGGTCAAGTTAGGGTTATGGCAATGAATCTGATTTGTTAATACTCTGTTGTTCTCATCCCTGATATTCTGCTTTTCAACACAAGGTCAAGTTAGGGTTATGGCAATGAATCTGATTTGTTAATACTCTGTTGTTCTCATCCCTGATATTCTGCTTTCCCTGAGCAGTTTGTTTCTACCCACATATTTCTTCCATCATGTTTCTGCCTTGGATGCAACCAACCATGGACTGAATTTCTAATACCATAAAAAAAAACCTAGCTTCCTCTTAGTTGTGGATCTTGTGTATCACGTTTCAACAACTGAAAAAACTCTCCCATGTAATAAGCACAGATATAATGAAGTTTTTTTTTAAAGGAACACAGGAACTCTGAGTTCAGTAAAGTACAAAGGAGTGAAATCATTCAACAGATTGTTACAATCAAATTTGGTCACTGTTGAAATAAGCATATCAGCAATGTTAGGAAGCTAATGGCAGGCAACAATATCCTTGACACCTCCATTTGACCTCTAGTAAGTACCCAAATCTTAATGTGCTCTAAACAACTGGTGAGTTTCTTCCAATGCTTTGCCTCTTCCCTGGCCATCAGTAATATATGGTCATACACTTAGCTGCTTAAACTAAAATAGGAATCACTTCACTTGAGTTTATCATCATTTCACATGCCATATGCAGTATATCATGTCATCTCCCTTTCATCTATTCTACTCCTCTTTTGCTTTTCGACAATTTATTCTGATTTCATACTATCTATTGTACATTGTAGTCCATATATAACTTTTCAGTTTCTCACATAAGGGAGATAATGTGATATTTACACATGTGAGAATGATTTGTTTCACATACAAGTATGAGGCAAGAAAACAGAGTTCAACATACATAAATAGAGTATAATACACCATATCAACAGATCCAAAGACAAAAATTACATAATCACTTCACCAGATGCAAAAAATAAATTTGACAAGCTTTATGCTTATTCATGATAAAAAACCTATATAAAATTGTAGTATATGATCTTTATCTCAATGTGATAAAAGCCATCTAAGAAAAATCAACTTCCAACATCATACTAAATGGATAAAATGTCAAAGTTTTTACTCTAAAATCAGGAAAAAGAACAGAATGTTCATTGTCACCATTCCTATGCCATGTAGTTCTGGAAATATTAGACACAGCAATTATACAAGAGATAGAAATGAAATAATTAAGGGTAGGAATGAAAGAAGTTAAATTATCATTAATCTTAGATGACATGGTAGCCTGCACAGAAGACAAAAATAAACTCCACAAAAAGAATTATATATATAATACATTCATTCATGGTGAACACAGAATTGAAATTTGCTGAGGAATTCAAACAAGCAGCAAGGAGAATTTGTGTTGGCAGCACTCAAATATTAGATACTTGGAAAAGTTCCTTGACTTACAATTTTGGCATGTACATGGGCCTTGCTGATGCTGAGAAACCCTTTATTTGAGAAGCAATAACTGAGTGTAACACTCAGCTATAAAGTTAGTGTTCAAAGAAGAACTTTCTAGCATCACTTTTGAGATTACTAAATATTGGGTTACATAGTGGCTTAAGCTTGGCTATGAAGAAGCTTATGATAATTCTTCATTGAACTGGAAAAAGTATCCCAAGCATTGTGAGCCTAGGTTACCAGAAGAGTAATGATGTACTTGTGTATAATAAAATTTTCTTAATAAAAATTCTGATGGGACATTGATCAGGATTTTGTGTCAATGGTCTCTTATTACATGATCTTGGCAAGTTGGGTAATCTCTCTGAGGTTCAATTTTTTGAAGAGTAAATCTTGATTATTTTATATCTCTTGAAGCATCATTTATATCACCAACAACATAACACATTTGTTATGCTACATTACACATCACAGATTTCAGTATCTATGGAGGCCTTAGTAATTGTTAGGTACAGTTATACTGTAGCAACAGTGAGTCAGCTGATAAAATGTACCAGTAGTAAGAGACTTGAATTCAATATGACTGGCTAAAATCAGAGGTGAGCCACATATGATGGTGCACCCTTGTGTTCCTAGCTACACAAAAGTGTGAGGCACACATATGAGTTAACCCCAGGAATTCAAAGCCAGAATAAGTAACATAGTATTCCAAAAAATTAAATAAATAAATAAATAAATAAATAAATATCAAGAAACTAGAATATTGGAAGTTAACTATGTCAGTATTGTCTGAGGCATTATGTAGCCATGTCACATTTTGTTGTCACCTCATTCCAAAGACATTTCAGAAACATTTACCTGTTTTATTTGCAATCTCCCCATTAGGACATTCAATGCAATCAAAGCAACAGGATGGTTTTCCTTGCACAGCAGTTTTTCTGAATCCAGGTGGGCAACTTGGGTTGCAAACACCATAAGGAGTCTGTTCAAGAGGTAGGGGAAAGGAAATCTGCTTCATAAAGAAGATTCAGTTATAGCAAACAGCTAGCTAGGGGGGTTCAGCAGGACTTTTGTGCAATGTAACAATTTAGCCAAGGGTTAAAAAAATTGTGACTGAAGTTTTTGATGAGTAGGGGTGATAAAGAGGGTTAAAGTAAGTAAATGTACCTATATTCATTAGTGTCGATGATTAAAATTGTGTTCAATTTGATATTTATACCCAAATATTTATCTTGTACCTATCCCATAAGTCAGTCATTCTCATTAGTACCACTGGCATAAACTCTGTGAATTTTCTGACCTAAAATATGACCTGAGATGATTTTTCTTATCATGTAGTCAACTATTTGATCATGACAAACACAGGCAATTTGCTCTGTGACTCCGAAGTAATGTGTGATTCAGATCAGGTGTTCAGCCATTACAGTAAAGAAACAAACAAAGTGGTGTCAGTCTCATGGGCTTCCAAACCTTTCCTAAATTTTGCACTTTTTACACATTTAGCTTGGAGGACATTCACCATATTGCACACTTATGCAAGGCTTACCTCATTATGGTGTTCACCCCACATCATCAGTTTATCATTGAAGGAAAAATGTGAAGCCTTGTGTGTTTCAAACACGAACTCTCCAACTTTCACTTGAGCTTTAGTACCATTCAGCAAGGACTGGTAATTAAAGATGTCAAGCTTGGTTGTTGAGAGATTCTCACTGACAATTTTCTGTTTACTGTTACTTCTTTCAAGTTGAGATTTTTCCAAGAAGGTATGGAGCTAAAGTTGAGAATTGGTTATTAGAACTTTAGGTAGCAAGACATGGAAACAGTACTAAAACTTTTTACTTCAATAGTCTTTTCCTGTTTATGTTCCAAGAAATTAATTTTACTGGCTTTTCTGTCAAAATTCATACAGCACTGTATATAGTCTAAATGTTTCATAGGTAAGAAAATAAACCTCATCCAGCTTAAGAAAACTGAAATTATATGAAATAGTCTTATAAACCAGAAATTATTAAAGTAGAAATAAATAATAAAAGGAAAAATGGAAATTTAAACATATGAAATTTAACATGTTCATCGCATGAAAATGATTGAAAACAGTTTTTCTTGGTACAAATATGTAAAGATACCATGTATCAAAATAAACAATAACATTTCCTTAAAAATTACAATAAGAAATGCATTGAGAATAAGGTAAAATCTCCATAGGAGATTCTAGGAACTTGGAATAGCAATAATCTAATTATGTATTTAGCAAAAGGTAATACATATCACACCAGCAATGTATTATGTGAACAATATACAGAGTAAAAATGATAAATGAAAGGGAGGTGATTTTAATGGATAGATTTTTATACAGAAAACTCCAAAAAAACCAGAGGATACTAAAATTTTACATGCAAAATCTAAAAGCAAAAACAAGTGAAATTAATTAGGACGTGTGTACACACACCAACTCCCTCCATGAATGTAATCATCATGTACTACAAACATGTATTAATAATTTTTTAAAAAATTACAATAAAGCAAAAGTATAATATCTAATACCATATAGATACATTGACTTATAAAAATTACAAGAAAGCAAATGTATAAAATCTAATACTGCATAGATACAGTGACATAAAAGACTACTATGAACAACCCTATACAGATTAGATAATATGTGAAGAAAAATTATTAGAGTCATCAATTTAGCAAGATTGAGCCATCAAAAGTAGAAAATCAAAATACTTGTATAATAGATGAAGCAATAGAATCAATAATCAAAAGTTTCCCAAGAAAGAAAATCCCAGGACCAAATGGCTTAATAAATGAGTTCCACAAATTTTAAGAAATAATAATTACTAATATTTTACATAGTTTTACAAAGTTTTGAACTGGAGAGAAAACTCACAAATACATTTTATAAGGTCAACATTATGTCCAAGAGCTAACATAAGGAAGCTGTTTGAAGTGTCATTTAGTAAGTGAATAGAATTTTTTAAAAAGACCTATGTATCCAAAAAGGAATACTACTCAGTCTCAATAAAGAAGAAAATTCTGTGATTTGTGGCATAATTTATGAACTCAGAAAAGCAGGATTACACATTAAACTATCAGAGATTGAGGAATGCTACAAATGGGGATGTGCAGGTCAAAGAGAAGAAACTTGCAGTTATACAAACAGTTAGTATTGAAGACCTAATATACAGCCTGGTGACTATAATTTTTAAAATATCATATATTTGAAATATGCTGAAAAGGAACATACAAACACACACACCAACCAGTACCTGCAGGGCATTATGATATGGTAATTAGCTTAATTTTGGTAATTATTTCACATTTTCTACATATGCAGTGGACAGCCAAATTTCACAAGGATTATGCTCCCAAAGCACCCTTGGTTTTGAAAAACTGAATTTCAGATATGGTCAGAAAAATCTCTGTAGTAACCTTTTTAATATTTTAAACCCTAATTATAGTATTTACTGAAGTTATGTAATTTAATTTAATAAAACACTATTAACAAAACCTTAGAAGGCTCAGTGAATTGTGGTGGCATCTTAGAGCTCTTGGGGCTTTAAGAAGAACAAAGCCAAGAACACTGGTTTCATTAACACATCGTCAGGAGGAAATGCAGAGGCTTTTCCCTGAAAGGTTACAGGGCCCCAGCCAAAGAGCATCAAGGAGAACTTAATCACTTTCTCACACTGGCTACTTGCAAACTTCAGGTCAAAAGCAATTGCTGAGGATATTTCTGGTTTCTAGAAAATTGCTGTGATTTTAGCAAACTACTAGCTAGTTTTCTAGGAAAATAGGAGAAGGACTGAGGCCATAACCTCTGAATCACTTCATAGGGCTATACTTTAGGAAAATGTTTTGTTTTTTGGTTTTTTTTGGAATATATAAAATTTTCTCAACCATATATCTGAGTAACTGGAAAGAAGGGAAATGTACAAAGTAATGTTTCTCAATGACATGCAAGTAAATGAAATCTAAGAAAATAAACTTAACACATTATATTTAGGCATACTTTAGCATCATGAAATTAAGGCAACTTATTTTGTTTATAGATGAAGTAATATTAAAAAGCCATGTCCATCAAACTATATTTAGAATTCTTTGAAACAGTGGCATAAACATAGCTTTCATCACTTATAAATATTATGAACAATTAACAAATAGCCTACAGAAGCAAATATTATCAAAAAGATAAAATCCTGAATTTTTCTCATTAAAGTTATAAACATGTATGGCTTCCAGCTATGGCCACTCCAATGTAGCTCTTAGACAGAGCCCTCTCTAGACTAATAAGGTAAAATGCAATACTGTAGAACCATGAGACTAGAAATACAGTATTATGTTTTCTGGTTGTCTGATGATGCATGTGGGAAAGCTGCAAGCATCTGCAGAAAGAATCTGAACAACAAGAAAAAAAATTTAAATGAGTATTGCATTTTTATAAAATTATAAATACATTTAAAATTTAAAATTAAAGTATAAATAATTACTTTAGGTCAAATAAATATATATTATGTAATTAATGTTAGGTTAAAAATGAAGGAATTCATTGAAAAGAAAATGCATAATCTTCTTTAGTTCTGTTAATTTATCATTTAAAACTGCAAAACCGGGACCTGACTAGTGGGGCAAAATAAAGAATCAAGAAGTCTACAGAGAAATCCCTAATTTAAATGTGATAATACAAAGTATGAGATAAAAAAAGGACTTTTGTTTCATGAATTTATTAAGGCTAACTGGTGTTCTGCACTAGAGAAAAATTTCCTTGTTCCCACTGTGTGCTCATTTTATTTTAAAACACAAAAAAAATCAGATTCAAATCTATCATTGTAAGTTTGAAATAGCAACCAATAAAATGTTTAGAATAAAGCTAAGGTGTTAAAGTATAATCTTCACGGCTGTGAAGTAAACGGATGTCTCACAGAACAGAGAGAATAAATTGGAAAAATCAGTAAGATGATTTTGAAATCAAGTAATTTTCTTAGCCATAAAAAATGAGAAATCTGCTCACAGAGGAGAAGATATTCCCAATGAAAATAACTGAAAGAATACACTGAAACACAATTTAAACTTTGATAAATGAAAAAGGTAACCAAAAATATAAAATAGTTCAAAAGATCTAAATGTAAAATGAACACACTAAAAAGTGTTTTGTATTTCATAAATAAATCAATGCTTGGCTAAACTGTCATGTATAATGGTAGTATAGTGCTGAAGAACAAAATAAATGACAATTAACTATTCCTATGCTGGCCCATTTTCCTGCAACAATAAGGATAATATATAAAGAAGATTATTAATTTAACAAAAACTATCTTCCCATGCTTGCCTGTTTTGGGCACAAGTTTTAGTGGTCACTAGAAAAACACAGGACAAACTTTATTTAGTTGCCACTAAGAAAGTCAACACCATTGGATTTTTGCTAATAGAGTAAATATAATGTACTTCCCATTGCTCAGAAACACGTAACAGGATAGTTTGGGATGTGCCACTAAGTCTTTAAAGCTATCAATGCTGAAGACATGGGATATTGAAGTTATAATGAATGTGCATAGAAAAGGAACAATCATTGAGTGGTGTTCTATAAACTGCATACTTACACTGCTTTTAAATGCCATAGTAAAAGGAGAGACGTTCCTGGAAATAATTTAGAAGAAATTTGAGAACAAGGCTTTCTAATTCTTTAGCAAATCTAGCATTTTGGTCTAAAAGACCAAAATGGAAGAATATTTGCATGACATAGGAAAAGACTACAGAAGGAGAAAAATTGACTTAATATAAAGAGCATGAGGAAAGCTAGCAACATCAATTAACCCATGCTGCACAGTTTAGTTGATTTTTTTTCTAGTATAAGGAGAATTCTTTTAAAAGAAAAACAGTGAATGAAGAAATAGAAAGAACAATTCAAGGCACATTACCATAGCTATATGGAAGAATGAATTTTCATTACCTGCCATGGATGAGGAATCACAGAAGCACCATCCTCAGGTGATTTTTCTTCCACTCTGAGTGAGAGTTTTCTGTGAAGAGCCTGAGAAATGACATACACAGCAGCATAAACATTGTAACTCTGCGGTGAAGTATTCATATCCCAAACATGCAGAGTCCGAGTTACCAGGCTACCATTTTGTTCACATCGACTCAATGTCTTGATTCCATCTTGAATCAAATATGGGCATTCAAATAATGTAGACCACATATCTTGGATAAAGATGTCATGAGGGTATTTTGCAGGCTGAACAGTTCTAAGAAAATCTTTAAAACCAGGAATCTCTTCTGTGTGGTAAGAAAAAGATAATCCTCCTCCAAAATATGTGTAACTTTGACCTTGTTGAAAGGGCAATGAAGTTATATCCCAATCAGAAGTTGTGACCCAGATATTACCAAAAGGATCATAGCAATAGATGCTGTATACAAATCTTAGAAGAGAGTATGTGTCACCAAATGCAACAATGACTATTGTTATTGTGAATCTTTCAAAAAAGCGTTGCCTGTTAAGTCTATCTTTAGCAGGAAACTCTGGAACCCTTTCTGCAAATGCCATACACAGTCCATTGTTGTTCATCTCTTGTGTCATGTCCTGGAGAAACATTTCTCCCCTGATGTCATCTGGAACCACAAGGCCAACCCAGACCCAGGCAAAATGCAGGATGAGTTGAATGAGGCCTTGATACAGAGCTGCAGTGTTCGTAGGAAACTGGTAAATAGACTGGAGCTGGGCACTGTCTCTGAGACTGTGGTCAAATGGACCATAGCTGATCTAAACAGAAAACATAGTTACTGTTTACCCTAACTCAGTGTATCTACTCACTAATGATTTAATTTGTGTTGTCTGTTATGTGTACTGTTATAAAACAATTGAGTAAATGACTAAGAAATACCAATTTATTATAATCATCAATCGCTTAAATTTCACTACTAATAATACATATATTCCTTTCTTTATTGTTTTAAGAAAAATATCCAAAATAGAGCCATAAAATGTGTTTATCTCCCTGAGGTGTGATAAAGGTTATAGTGAGTGTTCTTTGAAAACCCAAAGGTTCCCGAACTAATCTGTCTATGCTGCTGTCTCCAGCCATTTCTCAACTTTCTTTCAGGTATCGTCATTGCTTTTCCTTTTTTTAAAGCATTAAGTCACGAAATATCTAATCATTTAAATGACATGACTAATTCTCAGAATTTATTTTGATTAATCTGCCTTAAAATGTTGATAGTTAAGTTTTTCTAGAAAAATCTTCCATATTCTGTTTTTAGGATCCCATTTCCTTAAGCAGTACACATTCAGAATATTACACAGTATCAGTCTTCTTTCCCAATGCTTCTACATATCCCTAAGTTAATAACAGAAAAGATTAGAATGAAGTGATTTCACTTTATTTTTACTTTTTTCAATTTAAAGAGAAAAAGGAAAATTATAGAAATAAAAATATAAGACTTTCAAATCAAGCTATTAGAATAACAATATTTAATACATTGCTTATTATTTGCTTCACAATAGTTACTCAGGTTATAAGATATAGGCATAAAAATTGTCCAAGCAATATTAGCACAAAATTTGTTTTCAATGAAAGAAGAGAAACTAATTCTATAACAGTCTTAGCTATTTTTTCTTTATGTATTTCTTTTTCCTTCCTATCTCTTCTCTGCAAAATTTTCTTTTCTTTTCAACTCATTTTCATCCAAATTCATAATATTTATACTTCATTTGGGATCTTACTTTCTCTTTCAACTTCTCACACTAGGGAGACAACACAATATTTACATATGTGAGTCTGACTTATGTTACTTATGAGTAAGGTCTCAAATTGCATCCAATTACATATAAAAGTCTCATATATATATATATATATATATATATATATATATATATATATATATTTATGACTGAGTAGTACTCCATTATATAAAATCAAATACATGCTTTTTATCCATTATTTATTCTTGACCATATGGTTTGCTTTCAAGATTTAATTATTACAAATTGTGCTGCTATAAACATGGGTGCACACATATCTCTGTGGTAGGATGGCTTTAATTCTTTTGGAAAGATACCAAGAAAGGGGCTGCGTGGAATGCAACCTCTAATCCTAGATTTTTACGGAATCTCCACGCTGATTTTCACTGTGGTTCTACCAGTCTACAATTCAACCAACAGTGAAGGAGAGTTTCCTTTTCTGTAAATCCCAACCAGCTCTTGCAACTGGCTGATTGCTTGATGGTAGACATTCTTTCTGAAGAGAGACAGAATCTCAGAATTGTTTCAATTTGCATTTCTTAAATGTTCAATGATTTTGGATTTTTTTCAAATAGTATTTGCCATTTGTAAAGATTTTTCTGAGAAGTGCATGTTCATTTATCAAGTCCAATTTTGGAATGAGTTGTTTCATCTGGGGGTGTCTGATTTTATTCAGTTTTTATATGCTCTAGATATAAGTCTTGTGTCTGAGATACATTAAATCATCAAGAAGACTACAAAATGAGCAATTAGGATTCATCATATGGATGCAATGTTGTTTCTATATACACAATTCCCTCTAAAATCAGGAAACATAAAAAAATGTCAACTATCATTGCTTCTGTTCCATATAGTTCTAGAAAAGTTATCCAGATCAAGAGACAACAGAATTAAATAGAATATGTATAGGAAAGGAAGAATTTAAATTATCATTATGTGCAGTTGACATGATACTCTATGTAGAAGACCCCAAAATATGCACTGAAAGAAATGAAGATTTCATAACCAAATTTGGAAGTGTAGCTGGATACAATGACAACACTGAAAAACCAATAGCAATCCTGTACACAAACTAATGAAGAGGGAAATTAGGGAAACCATACCCTTCACAACAGTATCCATTAACTGAAACATTAGGATCTATTTAACAAAGAAGGGAAACCATCTATATATTGAAAATTATAACACTCTGAAATAGGAGACTGAAGAGGATTTTGAAAAATGGAAATATATCCCTTGTGCTTGGATTAGAAGTATCATCTAGGAGAATGGCTCTACTTCCAGTCTGTTATACAGAAATGCAATCCAAATTGAAACATCACTTGCATACTTCACATAAAAAGAGAAAACATTCCTAATATTCATTAGGAACAAGAAGAAACCAAGAATACCAAAAACAATTCTAGGTAACAAAGGCAAATCATGGGACATGGCAATCAGTAACCTGAAATTATGCTTCAAATCTACTGTGATTAAATCTGCATGATACTTGTAAAAACACAGACATGAGGATCTGTTGGAACACAATAGAAGATACAGGTGCAACTCCAAACATGTTCAACCACCTTATCTTTGACAAAGGAGACAAAGAAGTTGACTGGAAGATAGACAGTCTCTTTCACAAATGGTGATGGAAAAACACTGCTTTTTCAAAAAGCCAAAGACTAAAACTGGACACATGCCTATTACCAAGCACTAAACTAAAATCAGAATGGATCAGATATTTAAATATTAGAATAGAAACAATAACTCTATTGGTACAGACATGGCTAGAAATCTTGCAGACATATGTGTTGCAGAGACTTCTTGAACAGAACCCAAACAGAAGGGGAAATATTTCAAAGAATCAACAAACTGGATCTCACCTTATTAAAATATTTTCCTCAACAAAATAAATCATCAACAGAGTGAAAGGACAAGTCATAGAGTGGGAAAATTGTACCCATTTGTCTCTCTTTTGTTTTTACAAGCTCACATTCTCCAAATATTCTCCCAAATTCATGTCTCACCTCTAGAGATTAACTCATATAGAAGTGCTAATCATTAAAGTTCAATGTTTAAGAGTGCTCATATTGAAAAAGTTCACAATGATAATCTCTGTATAGGCTAAACATCTGTTTTTCACCTAAATGGATGAATACATGGATGATTTAAACATTGAGAGAAAGAGAAAGAAGAGAAATCATACAGGCTTAAAATAAAGGTTAATATATAATTTTAGGAAAAAAAGCAAAGTCATAAAGAAAAGCTCAATATTTAAATTGAATTTTGATAGTTTAAATAAGTCAATAAGTGTCTTTATTTGTATTTGAAAACTTTTGATGATGAATATGTGATGTTCACCAATTTAACTTATCTTTATAGTTCTTTAATATTATCTTAAATTAGTAACAACATTTTTTGGCTATTTCTTAATTTTATTAAAATTGTAAATGTTTATTACATATACAAATTAAAGTGTTTCACTCTAAGGTTTTCACTCTAAGGTTTTCATTCTAAGGTTTCTAAGCCTGGCTTTGAACCTGCCATGCTCCTCTACTCTCTATTTCCTCCTGTATTTCTATTATTCCACCTGATCACCTCCTTCTAACTTTTCCTTTATGAATTTTAAAACATGCATATTTGAGGCCTATTCAATTATAAGGCTTACTTTCTTCAATGTTATTTGTTAGCATTTGTTTCTTAGGACTGATCAAAAAGAAGAATTGTTTTCAATCAGAAGGAAAAGAATAAAAGTATTCTTCACAATAATATAAGAAAAGAATAAGATTATAAATACACAAATAAAAAAGAAATAGAATTAACAATTGAATAAAAGAAAATAAAATTTAAAACAAGAAAAAAGCAACACCAGGCTTACAATTTTAAATTTCATTTCACTCATATTAAATTGGGAGTAAATGCAGATTCCCAACTGTTGACAAAATCAATTACATTTCTAAGTAATAATGATTACTTTATTATAAGTGTTAAAATATTAATACATTTGATTCAGATATGTCACCACTAGAAAAATATTTACAAATCTCTACCATCTATCAATCACATTTTTAAAGCAGCTCATGAGTTGAAACACTTTATGTTAGAAAAAAATCTAAAATAAATGTCTGAACATAATAAATCACTAAAAATAATTATACAAAAAATATCATGATGCAATTTTAAATAATTTTAAGGAAATTACCTAATGAAGACTTTCATTATACTTACAGCTTAAAACAGCAAAAGTGATGTGTGAATAGAATGTCTATATTTTAATATGTTTATCAAGTTTTATAATTGTTTAGGAAAGCACAATATTGAATGCAACATTAATAATAGTGTGAAATTTTATATAGTAGTGAAATTATATATTATTATTTTGAATATAACTTTTCCTCCACTTCAAATGTTTTCAAAGGTAACACTATTTTAGAAACAATTTCATGTTACAAACAAATCATATTAGATTAAAAAATTTAAGACATACATAAAGATGTCATAATCATTTCAATGAACATAAATTGATTTTTGTTAAACCTTCAGTACTCCATTTTTGTCTTTAAGCCCAAATGACAGAACTTCCTATCTACCTGTGGAACATTGTAGAGACTTAATACTCGGGAAATCTGGGTTGATATTCCTGTGGAGATGCCTCCTACCACAGCCACCAGCTTGTCTCTCTTCTCAGGCCTGCAGTTGTAATTAGGAACTGGAGGACTCTCTCCTGAAAGCAGAGACAGAGAACTCTCCATGGCCTTCATCTCACTATAGTCAACGTTGAAGAGGTAGAATCCCAGAGACATATTGAAAAGCAAATTCAAGTTATTATTGATCTCATCCACAGCAAAAACCATGGCCAGCAGCTGTTGATAATGCTTAGTGAGATGCCTAAAATACAATGGTGCAAAGACAATGTTCTAAAGTTTTATTTCCAAAAACAGTAACAGTCTTGCAAGAAATTCTCATAATTATTTAAGAAATAAAGTCAGCATATTCAATCAAATATCTTGAGAAATATGGTGGCTACAATGTCAGACTTACAATCGACTTTACAGTCAAATTTACACTTTGCACATTTCGATGATCATTGTAGATTTGTCTGAGAAACTGAGTTCATGTAATGAAATAAATAGAAAATGGCAAGAATAAAAGCATAAAATTTTATATATTCTTGTCTTGCACATTAGGATACTTTCAGAAAAAATAACATTTTGTAAGACTACCTAAGAAAATACACAAAAGAGATGATTACATACAATTTAAAAGAACATACATAAATAGATGTCCTCTACAGTGATGTCCACACAATACAAAGATGTCAATAAAATGTATAACCAAGAAAAATACTTCTCAACTGCAGAGTATTTTGAAAGTTTCTATGCATTTAAGAATAGTCACACACTTGTGCATTTTCATAATTTGTTAGGTGGGGAAGTCACACACTTACGCATGTATATCAGGTGGAATGTAAAATGTATATTGGAATCCAAATTCGCCTCTCATGTCTCCAGAAGTCACTCTTAGGGAGAAGAGTCCACCAATAATAAAATCCCCATCTTGATAGTAGCCAGGTGATCCAGGAGCATTTAATGAAAAAATAGAACTTCGCTCCTGAGATATATAGAGAAGGGAAACAAGCAGAGGAAAAACATTAAGCAATTTCATATTAAGTGAAAAGAACTAGTGTAACCAATAAAACCAGAGAATTGAATTTATTGAAAATGCTGCTATGGACTAAACTTCCCCAAAAATAGATGAACAAGCTCTGTTCCAAATCAGAGCCTCTCCAGTGAATGTGAGACATTTATAAAATAATGGCTTTGGTGTGATGTGAATGTAGTAATATGTAAACTTTGCTTTGTTTTCTAGAAATAGTTTTCTGTGCACCTGCTCAACCTTCAATTTCCTTTCCATACATAGAGGCCCTGAGGAGTCCCAAGTCTCTGTTATTCCACCTGGTGTCCTGACTCTATAATAAGAAAAACATTTAATTAAAAACAAACCCAAATCATAGGAAACTCCAAGGGACTTTGTATTTTCAGGGATTTCTGATTTACTGCAGATGCCAGGATAAGTACTGTAAACTGCAATGTTGAATTTAACTTCTCATGAACCAAGAAGCCTCATCTGAATGATGTGTTTATTAGGGTAGATACACTGGAAATCAGTCATTTAGCATTGGCACTGAACATCTGACTCCATTTTTGTTGACTATAACCAACTCCTACTCAGAATAGGGATACCATCTGAAGAAAAATTTTGGAAATGCCATATGTCAATGTTTTAGTTTCATTTCATATTGATCACAGAATTTGAACTTTATTTCCTCTTCTAATAGAAGCAAATGGTTCATGTAGGTGCTTTCTTGAATTGTTTTCTGATCTCAGAAGTATCACATGACACATTGGAGAAAACATAGAACCCAATAATTGAGAACTAGAAGACAGGATTGCAAAAATTTCCAAAACCACCACATTTTTTTTCAGTGCTCAGGTAGGAAGGTATAAAACAAATCCACACACCACAGAAAACCAGCATGCCAAATGTGGTCATTTTGGCCTCAGTGACTCTGTCTGAAAATCTCCTGCCAGAAAAACAAGAACCAAGCTCAGAAATTCCAGAAATACTAAATAGCCCAGAACACAGTAGAAGGCCACATTTGACCCCTCATTACATTGAAGTATGATTTGACATACTCTGACTGTGTGTTAGTGTCTGGAGAGGGAGGAGAGGTTATCAACCAGACTGTGCAGGTACACACTTGAGTGAATGAGCAACAGCAGACTATACCATTTGAAAAGTGCGTCATCATCCACATTTGTATTGAGTTAACTGGTTTCATAGATTTGAAGACCACAATCACAATGAATGTCTTGACTAAAACAGCAGACAGAGCTATAGATTGCAAACTCCAAAGAATGTTTGTCTCTGAATGTTAGTAAGTGGACTGGGCAGACCAATACATACCAGGGAGCAAAAGAATCAAAAGATTAAGGAAATGAGGAGGATATAAATAAGGTTCCTGTTGTTTACTCTCTTATTTGTAACATGCATGTCCCCTAGTCCATTTTCTAGTAGAGTATGTATCTGAAATCTTGTCAGCCTGGCCTTACCATCTATATTCTTTTTAGCATTCTGTTCCAAACTCTAACCAGAGCTCACCTATCAGGCTTGCTTACAACATCCTAGTGTTTCTTTAACTCACTTCTGCAAACCTCTCCAGAGATCTGGATGAAAACAGACACAAGGGGTTTAGAATTATATAGTCAACTCATGGTCACAGTGATGAACCCATTTTTTAAATATTAAGTTCCTATGTTGTTCTCATTCCTGATGTTCTGCTTTTCAACAGTAATGATGTGAGCAGATTGTCTCTACCAATACCTTTCTGCCATCGTGTTTCTGCCTTGGATGCAACCAACCATGGACTGAATCTATGATGCCACAAAAATTAAATCTAACTTCCTCTTAGTTGTTGATCATCTTCATCATGTCTCAACAACTGGAAAGCTGCCGAATATAATAAGCACAGATATACTGAAGTTTAAAAAAAAGAAGAAAAAGGAACTCAAGCCTATGAGTTCAGTAAAGGTGAAAGGAGTGAAATTCTGCAACAGATTATTACAATGAAATCTGGTCAATGTTGAAATAAGAATATCAATAATGATATAAAGGTAGGTGGCAGGCAGCAATATCCTTGATACCACCATTAGGGCTCTAGAAAGTAACCAAATCTTAATGTGCTCTAAATAAATTTTTTCAAACTGCAGTGTTTCTTCTCATGTTTTCCTCTTCCCTGACCATCAGAAATACATTATCATATACCTAATTGCTTAAACTAAAATAGGAATCACTTCACTTGAGTTCATCATCCTTCATTTTCATGACTCTCAGATGACATGATACTCTACATAGAAGACACCAATAAATTACATGCAAAAGAATTTGTAGATTTAGTACATGCATTCATTGTGAACCCAGAATTGAAAATTATTATGGAATTCAAACAAGCAGCCAGGAGAATGTGTGTTGGTAATACTTAAATATTAGATAGTTAGAATAGTTCACTGATTATATTTGCTGCATGTATATGTGACTCACTAGTACTCCACAACTGCTGAGAAGTGCTGAATTTGAGAAGAGGCAGCTGAGAACACTCAGCTATAAAGAAAGAGTTCAGACAAGAACTTTCTCACATCACTTTTGAGATTACTAAATATTGGGCTATACAGTGGCTTAAGTTTGGCTCTGAAGGAGCTTCTGAAGATACTACTTTAAACTGGTAAAAATATCTCAAGCATTGTGAACTTAGGCTACCACAAGAGTAATGAAGTAACTGTGTGTAATATAATGTTCCTAAGAGAACTCTGATGTGACATTGATCTGGATTTTGTGTCAACTCTCTCTTATTAAATGA
The DNA here is from genome assembly GCA_004027455.1 of Hydrochoerus hydrochaeris. Lineage (NCBI taxonomy): Eukaryota > Metazoa > Chordata > Mammalia > Rodentia > Hydrochaeridae > Hydrochoerus > Hydrochoerus hydrochaeris. Next base: position 79,338 of record PVLA01006546.1, read on the forward strand.
TCTTGGAAAGCTGTGTAATCTCCGTGAAGGTCAAATTTCTAATGGGTGAAATTTTTATTATTTAATATCCCTCAAAGTATCATTTTTTATCATAAACAAGATAATGAGCTGCACTGCCCATCACAGATTTCACTATCTAAATAGGTCTTAGTAGCTGTTAGGACAGTTATACTGTATTAAGAGTAGAGCAGCTGGTAAAAAGTACACATACAAAGATAACTAAATTCTATAAAGATAAGCTAAAAGTTCAAGATGAGCCACACATGCAGATGCACATATGTGTTCCCCACTACACAGAAGGCTAAGGAATACAGAGGAGTTGGTCCCTGGAGTTTGATGAAAGAATGAGTAACATTTTATATAAAAATAAAATTAAACAGATAATTTGAAATCAATATATTAGAATACAGTTACTTAACTGTAATTATACCTCGAAGCATTACCAACACATGTCACATTGTATTATCTCTACATTCAAAATAAATTTCTGAAATCTTTACCTGTTTTACTCACAATCTCCTCATTAGAGCAGGGATTGCAATCAAAGCAATAGAATGATTTCCTTCCACAGCAGTTTTCCTGAATCCAAGTGGACTACTTGGGCTGCAAATAGCAGAAGGAGTCTGTACAAAATGTAGGAGAGAAGAAATCTGCTTTATAAGCAAGATTCAGTAGCACAAGACAGGTAGGAGGTTTCAGTAGATTTCTAGGCAATGTAACAACTTAAAAAAGGATTAATATAATTGTGCTTAAAGTTTTTGATGAGTAGAAGTGACAAAGATGGTAAAAGTAAGTTATTCACCAATATTCATTAATGCCAATGATTAAAATTGTTTCCAATTTGATATTTATCTCCAAATATTCATTTTGTATCTATACTATATGTCAGTCATTCTCATTAGTATCAATGACATACACTCTGTGATCTTTCTGATCTAAAATATGGCCTCAGTCGATTTTTCTTATCATATAGGCAACTATGTGATCAGTCTAAGTGCAAGCAATGTGCTCTGTAACTCAAAATTAATTTTTAATTCAGATCAAGTGGTCAGATATTATAGTAAATAGCCAAATAAGGTGGTTCTTCTCACATGGACTTAAAGACCTTACCTTAATTTTGTGCTTTTTACACATTTTGCTCTGAGGACAATCACTATATTGCAAACTGATAAAGGGCTTACCTAATTATGGCATTCAAACCACATCATCAGTTTATCATTGTAGGTTATGATAAATGTGGAGCTTTGTGTGATTCAGTGATGAACTCTCTAACTTTCACTTTACTTTAGTACCATTGAGCAAGGACTGGTAATTAAGATGTCAAGCTTGGTTGTTGAAATTCTCTCAGTGACAATTTTCTGTTTACTGTTACTTCTTTCAAGTTTGGATTTTTCCAAGAAGGGATGTAGCTAAAATTGAAAATTAATTACTAGAACTTTAAGAAGCAGGCATAAAACTTATAATTTCAATAGTCTCCCTTTACTATATATGCCATAATAAATTACTTTTATGTGATTGTCTGTCAAACTTCATGCAGTTATGTATATATTATTAATGTTTATTAGGTAAGAAAACAATCTTATCCAGCTTAAGAAGCTTAAAATTATATTAATAGCATCTTTAACTAGAAATTAGGAAAGCAGAAATGAATAATAAAAGGATAAATGGAAATTTCACAAACCTATAAAATTTAACTACTTCATCACTTCAGATAAACAGAAAAAAATCTGTCTTGATACAAAAATGTACAGCTAACATGAAACAAGATAAAACAAAAACATTTTCTGAAAAAAAGTACAATAAAAAATACATTCAGGATAAGGGAAAATCTTCATAGAATACTACACTTATTAGAAACTAGGAAAAGTAATATTTCCAAAGTTTTCCAAAGTTTTGAACTGAAGAGAAAACTCAAAAATACATTTTATAAGTATAGTAGTATACCAGGAGCTAAACTATGGAAACAAACTTAAGTTTCACTTAGGAAATGAATAGAACTTTTTAAAAAAGACCCATGTATTTAAAAAGTAACATTACTCAGTCTTAAGAAAGAATAAAATTCTGTAGTTTGTGGCATAATTTATGCCCTCAAGTAAGTTGGGAGTGTACACATTAAGCTATCAGGCATTAAGTAATGTTAGAAATGGAGACATGCTGATCAAAGAGAAGAAACCTGCACTTGTACAAAGAGTTAGTACTGAAGAACTAACATATAGCCTGGTGACTATAGCATTATTAATATTGTATATTTGACATCTGCTAAAAATGAAAAGACACACACCCTAACCAGTTTCTATATGAAGTTATGGATATGCTCATTAGCTTATTTTTCATAACTATTTTACAATGTCTATGTATGCAGTGGACACCCAAAATTCACAAGAATTATGCTCCCAGAGCACTCTTCTTTGTGAAAAACTGAACTTCACATAGAGTCAGAAAAATTCCTGTAAAACTTTTTAGTAATTTTAACACTGGGAGAGTCCTAGAAGATCGTGGATTGATAAGTAGCAAGGTAAATAGACTCTCTGAGAGAAATAACTCAGACACTAGAATTTAACACTATGGAGAAGACCAGACAAAAGGAAAGGGATTCTCATGATAACAGGAAGATGCTAAAAAAAAAAAGAAAAAAAAAAAGAAAAATGTTGACAGAAGGCTGGAGCCAGACACACACTCACCAGAGCCATTCTCACACTGTGCTATGCACCCTGGAGTCAGACAACTCATGGTCACCCTGATGTCTGGGGTTGGTGAGCTAGAGGCCCTCAGCAGAAGGATGCATTGCAAAGGAGAACAATGCCAGTGAGGAGAACTGCCCTAACCCCCAGTGAGTGCTCAGAATTTGGTCCTCCCACTGGAGGATGTGACTGCCTGGACAACATATTGGAATTGGGAAAGATGGTCCTGAATCTGGAAGCATAGTGGCTTCAGTTGGCTGCCCTTAGCACAGAGCAGATTGGGAAAATCTGATTGAGCTGGGTCACACCCCTGGAAAGGATCCAATAGTGAGGGACAAAATTGCCCCCAAAACTGTCCTGAACATGTTTTATTTGGGTGGCACATACTAACGTATTGAGGGTCCCTGCTGGTTGACTGGCTCAGAGGGGAGGGGCCAGCCTACATCACCCCTGCTTGCACCTCAGTGATCAACAGCAAACTGGAGAGGGCAGCAATCCCTAGCCAGCACACTTCAGAGTAACCATAACCAATACAGAAAGGGCCTGGGACCACCACTATAACTCTTGTCTGGAAGAAACCAGAAACATGACACAAGAGAGCAACAAGAAAAAGTATCCAGCCACCATCCCAGGGAATAGATGGCCTTGATACACTAAATACAGAAGAGATCAAGGGCAGCAAACATGCAATGTCAGAAAGGGCATCAGCTGACATAAAGAAATTTCTTTGTGATACTATAGGACTCAAAAACAGAAATATGAATAAAAGTTAAACAAGATATAAGAATATGAATAAAATAAATGCTAAGCACCTCTCAAGAAGACATAGATGGAAGAATGGAGGAACACAGGAAAAGGGGGAAAACCTTTGATAAAGTATATTAAAAAATCTAGAATATATGAAAGAGATTAAAGGAGATTACCAGGGAATTAAAAATTCCACTGAAAGCTGGCAAAATTGCTTGAAAGAAATTAAAGATAGATATCAAAATGTGAATATAGGTTTGCAATGTGCGATCATGAAAGAAAAGATCTCTTAAAAATAGCAAGGAAACAGGAAGTAACAGTACAAAGGCTAGAAGATGACAAGAGGATTTATAACTTAAGAATAAAAAATGTAAGTGAAGAAGAAGGGGGAAAATGCAAAGGCTATTTACAGATCTAAGTATGGAAAACTTCCCAAGCATAGGAAAAGGAAATGATAATCAGATGTATGAAGCTTACAGATCTCCAGCCAGCTACAACCGAAACAGATCTAAACCCAGACATATAATAATCAAATTCCCAGAAATTCAGCAGAAGAACAGAATTTTAAAAGCTGTCAGAGAAAAGAAACAGATCAGCAATAAAGGAAAACCCATCAAAATCACGACAGACTTCTAGACACAAACCACCAAATCAAGCAGAGATGGAAGCAAAGTATTCTAAGTAATGGAAAAACATAATGACCAACCCAGATTGCTTTACCCTGCAGAACTGTCTCTCAAAATTAGTGGAGAAACAAGATGCTTTCATGACAAAGATGAACTGGGGGAGTTCGTGACCACCAATCCAACCCTACAAAAAATACTGAAATATATTCTACAGAGAGAGAAAAAACACCAGGGTTTCAGGAACAGTGGCAGAGAGGCCTCAATGAATGGTGCAGATAGTAGAATGGAGGAGAAAACTAGACAACCAATGGCAGAAAAATAGCATAGAAGAGATGAGACAGAGAAGGTTGGCTATAGTCTCTAACATAGATGGCCTTGATACACTAACAAAGGCCTTGATACACTAACACAAAGAAACACAGACAGAGTAGATCAGATGATAGGGTCCACTGAGATACTCTGTAAAGGAAATATAATCAACCTGAAAGAGGGTTTATGGACCAAAAGTCAAAAATGAGAAAATAGTTTTCTAGGTGACAGGGAACCAGAGAGAAATAGGGGCAGCTCGTCCAGCAGCTGCAGATAGATTGGAAAGACAAGATACTTTTGTGTAGTGGAGAACTACCCAGTTATAAGGAAGGAAAACCCTGAGGCTTTTGTAGGTAAAGGAATACAACTTATGATCTAGCTCAGGGGTAAAACGTTTTAGAAGCACTTAGGTAGATAGTGGGTTGCCCCCCTAATCTAAAAATTAAAGTTAGTGGGACCCAAAATGTACAATGTACCCTTTAAAAGTGAAAGGAAACCGGGCGTGGTGGCTCACGCCTGTATTCCCAGTATTCGGGAGGCTGAGGCAGAGGGATACTTGCGAGTTTGAAACCAGACTGGGCTACAAAGTGAGCTCAAGGCCTGCCTGAACTGCATAGAGAGATGCTGTCTCAAAAAGACAAAAAGAAAACAAAAAAAAAGAAAAAAAGAACAAAAGAAAAGAAAAGTGAAAGGAGAGTGATTTTCTAAAAAAGGAAGGTAGAGGACATTGTTAATTGTGTATCAATATTTAAAATCCACATTACTATCATCATTCTGATTAGTTTGAATATATTCTGTTCCAGTCCGTGTATTTGTACTAGATATGAGGGCACAGACAGCTATTCCAAAAAGAGTAGGATATACTAGGGTAACCATCCTTAATTTCATATTAATTTAATCTGAAGCCCTGCATTGCTTACACTGTCTTATTATGACTGATTCTTATTTTGAATCCAGTTTGTTAGATCATTGTTTTGTCTTGAGTGATTTTATTTGTATCTTATATGTTTAATAGTATCAAGTTTGAAATTATAGGCAACTACTCTGAAGATGGCAAGATTCACTAGGATACCCATTCTGGTTTGACTGTTACCTGCTTTTGAAGTCCTATAATATTTCCAATGTTTTGTTTTTACTAATATTGCTATGTACTGCTATGTTCAATTATACTATGCCTGATTCACAATTCTATTGAAGATAATGAGACATCATAGTAACCATTGTAGATCACCTTGCATTGAGGTTTTAATCTTGTGCTATGTCCATCCTTTTCTTTTGCATGAACTCATTTTCTTTTCTTTCTCATCTGGCTTTATTCTATTCAAAACAAAGTTTAAAAAACAATTTAACCCTAATGATAGTATTTGCTGCAGATATGATATTTAATTTAATAAAAAACAAATAATAAAAAATTAGAAGTTTAAGTTTATTGGGGTGGCACCTTAGTAGAGTTCTTGGGGCTTTCCAAAGAATAAAGCTGAGGACACTGGTTTCATTAACATATTATCATGTGGAAATGCAGATGCTTCTCCCTGTGATGGGTTACAGGGAACAAGCCAAAAAGCATCAAGAACTTAATCACTCTCTCACACTGGCTACTTGTAAACTTTAGGCGACAAGCAATTGCTGATGATATTTGTGGTTTCTAGAATATTGCTGGGATTTCAGCAAACAACTACTAGTTAGATGGCAAAGAAAATATGAGAAAGACTGAGGCAAGGAGCTCTGAAACACTTCACAGGGCTATAATGTAGAAAAACATGTTTTTTTGCTGGAATATATAAAATTTTGTCCACCATAAATCAGTGTAGCTGGAAAGAAGTGAAAAGTACAAAACAATCTTTCTCAATGACATGCAAGTAAATGAAATCTAACAAAATAAACTGCATACATTATAATTAAGCATACATTGACATCTTGAAATTAAGGCAACTTAAGTTTTGTTCATAGATGAAATAATATTAAAATGGCATGGCCATCATACTAGATTTACAATTCTTTGAAAATTTGGAATAAAGTAGGTTTCATCACTTAGCAAATATTGTGAAACATTAAAAAATTACCTACAGAAGCAAAATTTATCAAAAGGGTAAAATTCTGATTTTTTTATAAAGGTTGGAAACAAGAATGTGTCTCAGCTATGGCCACTTCAGTTGAACTGTAAAAAGAGTACCTCACTAGAATAATAAAGTAAAAAAGAAATCTTGTAGAACCATAAGACTAAAAATAAAATAGTATCTTTTCAACTTGTCTGATGAGGCACATATCAAAGATGCAAGCATTCCCAGAAAAACGTTGAATAGCAAAAAGAAATTTTAAATGTCTATTACATTTTTAAAATCATAAATTACAATTAAAATATAAAAGTAAACTAGAAATAATCAGTTTAAGTTAACTATAAATATATACTATGTAATTAATATTTACAATGTAGAAATTAAATTCAAAAGAAGTTGCATAATTTTCTATAGTTTTGGTATTTTATCATTAAAACTGCATAGCTTGGAACTGACCAGTGGAGTAAAATATAGAATCAAGAATTATACACAGAAACCCCTAATTTAAATGTGATAAAACAAGGGATTGATAAAAAGCATTTTTGTTCCTAAGGTGCTAAAGATAAACTTGACTGCTGTGAAACAAAGAGACCTCTAATAGGACACAAAGAAGAAATTGGAAAAATAAGTTGAATTATTTTTTAATTATTTTTCTTACCCATAAAAGAAAATGAGAAGTCTACTCATAAAAAACATAGTCTCAATGAAAGTAACTGAAGGAAAACACTGAAACACAATTATAAATTTGATTAATTAAAAAGGTAGCCAAAAATATAAAATGGTGCAAAAGATCTAAATGAAAAATGAATACATTAAAAGTGTTCTGTGTTATGCAAGTAAATGAATGACTGTATAAATACCCATCTATATATCTAGTAAAATGCCAGACAACCTGATAAATGAGAATGAATCATGCCTATGCTGGCTCATTTTCATGCACTGATAAGGATAATATTTAAAGCATAAGCAGATGATTAATTTTTTAAAAAGTTGCAGTCTTCCTATGCTTACCTATTTAGGCATACGTCTCATTAGTACTTAGTAGAACACAAGACAAACTTGTCACTAAGAAAATCAACACCATTAAACTTTTGCTAATAGGCTAAATACAATGTGCTGCCCATTGCTCAGTAACATGAAACAGGAGAGTTTGGGATGCACCATTAAAATTTCAAAGCTATCAAAACTTAAGACATAGGATATTAAAATTATGAAGAATGTGTATAACAAAGGAACAATCCTTAAATGGCCTCCCAAAAATGCAATACTCACACTACTTTTACTTGCCATAGTAATAGGAAAGACATTCCTAAAAATATTTCAAAAGTAATTTGAAAATAAGGCTTCCTAACTTGTTAGAAAATCTAGCATTTTAGGTCTTGATGACTAAAATGGAAGAATATTTGAATGCCTTGTGAAAAGACTATAAAGGAGAAAAATAGACATATAAAGAAGATGAGAAAAGCTAGAAACATGAATTAACCACTTACTGCACATTTAGTCAGTTTTATTTCAAATATGAGAAGAATTCTTTAAAAACACAGTAAATCAAGACATAGAAAGAACAGTTCATGGCACATTGCCCTTCTATGTGGAACAATGTAGTTTCCTTACCTGCCATGGATGAGGAGTCACACAGGCATCTTTGTCCAGTGATTTTTCTTCCACTCAGAGTGAGGGTTCTTTGTGAACAGGGCAATGACACACAGCAGCATAAACACTAACTCTGGGGTGAAGTATTCATAACCCAAACATGCAGAGTCCGAGTTTGCAGGCTACCATTTTGTTCACATTGACTCAATGTCTTGATTCCATCTTGATCCATATATGGACTTTCAAATAACGTAGACCACACATCCTGGATAAAGATATCACAAGGATATTTTGCAGGCTGAACAGTTCTATGAAAATCTTTAAAACCAGGAATCTCTTCTGTGTGGAAAGAAAGAGATAATCCACCTCCAAAATATGTGTAAATTTCACTTAGTTGAAATGTTAATGTAGTCAATCAGTAGTTGTGATCCAGGTATTACAAAATGAAATGCAAGGGCCGGGGATTTAGCTCAGTGGCTTAGTCACCTGCCTGGCAAGTGTGAGGTCATGAGTTTGATCCCTGGTACCAAAAAAAAAAAAAAAGGAATGTAGTAACGGATATCATTTAGTTTCTTAGAAGAGACTATGAGTCACCAAATGCAACACTCACAATTGTAGATATGCATCTTTCAAAATCAGTTCCCTGTTAAGTGTATCTTTAGCAGGAAACTCTGTAACCTTTGTGTAAGTCCATTGTTGTTCATTTCTTGTGTCAAGTCCTGGAAAAAAATTTCCCCCGGATGTCATATGGAACCACAAAGCCAATCCAGACTCACCCAAAATGCAGCATGAGTTGAATGAGGCCCTGGTAGAGAGTTGAAGTATTCGTAGGAATCTGGTAATTAGACTGGAGCTAGACACTGTTTCTGAGACTGCGGTCAAATGGACCATAGCTGCTCTAAACAGAAAACAGTTATGGCTTACACTAAATCAGGATATTTATTCACTAATGATTTAATTAGTGTTATCTGTTACATGCTCTGTTATAACAGAATTGAGTGAATGACTAAGAAATACCAATTGATTATATATCATCAATTGCTTAAATTTCACTACTAATATTACATATATTTATTCATTATTTTGAAAAACATATCCAAAACAGAGCCACAAAATGTTCATCACCCTGAGGTATGATAAAGGAAGTAGTGAACATTCATTGTAAACCCAAAACATCCCGCACTATGCTCTACCCTTTCTGGATCATGGAATTAAGGAACATTTTGTCTTGAAGCTATCAATATAAACCAAATTATAGCAAACAAGAATATATTAAGAATTATTCGATCCACTAAAAGTCTGTACTTTGCTATATATTCCCATGCTTTCCCTTGATGGCTAAGTATAGCTCCTTACCTGTCCTAAAATGAGACATGTTAAAATGACTCTTGTTTATTTTTCCCCTCATTTAATTTGGTCTCCTCATAATACCCTTCAGTTACCAGCATGTCACACCCATGCTTACCTAAATCTTTTGATTTTAACGGTCTATGTTGCTATCTCCAGCCATTTCTCAAGTTTATTTCAGGTATCTTCATTACCTTTCCTTTTTTAGAGACTTGTCACTAAATATCTAACAGAATAAATGTCATGACTGATCCTCAGAATTAATTTTGACTAACCTGGCTATAAAGTTTATACTTCTCTTTTTCCAGAAAAATCTGCCATGTTCAGTTTTCAAGATCACATCTCCTTAAGTAGTACACATTCAGAATATGAAATACAGCTTCAGTCTTCTTTAATAACAGTTCCACATCTCCCAAAGTACTTAATATCAGAAAAGATTAGAATTAAGTGATTTCTCTTTCCTTTTATTTTTTATTTCAAAGAGAAAAATAAAAAATATAGAAATAAATATAAAAAACAGTTTCAAATCAAGCTAATAGAATAATAATAATACATTTCATATTATTCTCTTCATACCATTTACTCAGGTTACAAGAGATAGACATAAAAAATTATCCAAACAATGTTAACATAATACTTTATTTTCAATGAACGAATAGAAACTAATTCTATAACTCTCTTAGATAATTGTGTTTATGTATTTCTTTTTCCTTACTGCTAAATGTCCCCTATTCCCCATGATTTTTTTTTTCCTTTTGAACTCATTTTTTTCCAAAGTAACAATATTTGTTGTCCATTTTGGATCAATTTACTCTCAGCTTCTCACAGTAGAGAGACAACACAGTGTTTACTCATGTGAGTCTGACTTATGTCACCTATGAGTATGGTCTCAAATTGCATCCATTTACCTATAAAAATCACAAGTTTATCTTTCTTTATAGCTGAATACTATTAAATTATATTAAATAAAATACATGCTTTTCAACCAATTGATGAATGGGTATATGTTTTCCTTACAAGATTTATTTATTACAAATTTTGCTACTATAAACATGGATATATATATATATATATATATATATATATATATATACACACATATCTGTGGTGTGATGTTTTTAATTCATCTGGAAAGATACCCAGAACAGTGCTGAGTCTAATGGAACCTCTAATCCTATGTTTCATGGAATCTCCATGCTGATTTCCACTGTGTTTTTACCAGTCTATAATTCAAAAAACACTGAAGCAGGGTTCCTTTTCCCCAAATCCCAACCACCACTTCCTTTTGTCTGATTGCTTGATGGTAGACACTCTTTCTGGAGTGAGATGCAATCTCAGTGTTGTTTCAATTTGCATTTCTTAAATGACAAATGATTTTGAATGATTTGAATAGTTATTTGCCATTTGTATTACTTTATCTAAAAATTAAATATTCATATCAGATGTGCAATTATGGATTGAGTTATTGAATCAGGGGTGCCTAATATTATTCAGTTCTTTATATGCTCTAGATATAAGTCCTGTGTCTGAGATATATTAAGTCATCAAGAAAATTACAAACCATGATGAAGTAGGATTCATCCTATGGATGCAATGTTGTTTCTATATACTCAAATCACTCTAAATTCAGAAAAAAGACAAGGATGTCAACCATCATTGCTCCAGTTCAATATAGTTCTGGAAAATTATCCAGATCAAGGGACAAGAAAATTAAATAAAAGGAATATGGATAGGAAAGGAAGAAGTTACATTAACATTTTTTACAGTTGACATGATACTCTATATAGAAGTCCCTAAGAACTCCACCAAAATTATTGTAAATTCAATAACCAGATTCAGTACTGTATCTGGACAAAAAAGACAATTCTCAAAAACTAATAGCATTCCTGTACACAAACAAGGTCATGAAGAGAGAAATTAGAGAAACCATACCCTTCACAATCATATCCAAAAAATAAAATACTAGGAAAAAATTTAACAAAGGGAAGGGAAAAATGTAAATATTGAAAATTATAGCACTTTTGAAATAGAAGACTGAAGAGGATATTAGAAAATGAAATGATATCCTTTTCGCTTCAATACAAATGACCAACTTTGAAAATGGCCCTACTTCCAGTTATACATAAATGCAATCCTAATCAAAATGTTACTTGCATACTTCAAATAACTAGAGAAAATATTGCCAGTACTCATTATGAACCAGAAGAAACCTAGAACAGCAAAAACAATTCTAGGGAACAAAGACAAATCAGGGGACTTAACAAACCATGACCTCAAAATATGCCACAAAGTTACTGTGATAAAATCAGCATGAACCTGGCAAACATGCAGACATGAGGACAAGTGGAACAGAATAAAAGATACAGGTGTAACTCCAAACACAAAAAACACCTTGTCTTTGATGAAGGAGGCAAGAATTAAAATATTCCTAACCATAAGTTAAGCAAAGCATAAGATTAAGAGTACACAAATAAAAAAGAATTAAAATTGACACATGAATACAAGAAAGTAAAATTTAAAACAGGAAAAAAGCAACATTAGGCTTAGAATTTTAAAAATAATTTAAATCATAATAAATAGGGAGTAAACAAAAATTCTCAGTTGTTGACATTTTTAAATAATGTTTACTGTATTATAAGCCTTAAAGCATCAATACATTTGATTCAGATGTGCCACTAATAGGAAAATACTTACAAGAATTTGCCATGGATCAATCACAGTTTTATAAATAAGACAATGAATTGAAAACATTTATATTAGGAAAAATATCAAAAATAAACATCTGAGCACAAAAATTACTAAAAAATTATTTGTAGAAAGAATAATCATGATGCAAATTTAAATGATGTTAAAGAAAAGAAATGATCTAATGAAAATTTTAATTACATTTATAGTTTAAAAAAGCAAAAACAATGTGTTAATGCAATATATTTAATATATTTATCATGATTTATAATTCCATAGGAAAACACAAAATTGAATTCTAACATTAATACATAATGTAAACATTTATATGGCAGTGAGATTATATATTATCATTATTTTTCTATATAACTTTTCCTCCATTTGAAATATTTTCAAAAGAAACATTACTTTCAAACCAATATCATGTTATCAATAAGACACATTGAAGGAAAACAATTAAGCAAATGTAAAGATGTCACAAACTTTTCTATAAATTGAATATTGCTAGGCATTGATTAATCTATTTTTGTATTGAAGCTCAATTGCCAGAATTTGCTTGCTACTTAGGAAATATGGGTTGATATTTCTGTGGAAATTCCTCCTATCACAGCCACCAGCTTTTCTTTCTTCTCAGGGTGACAGTTGTAATTAAAACCAGAGGACTCTCTCCTGAAAGCAAAGACAGAGAACTTTCCACGACCTTCATCTCACTGTTGTCCGTGTTGAAGAGGTAGAATCCCAGAGACATAATGAACAGCAAATTCAAGTTCTTACTGAACTCATACATAGCAAAAACCATTGCCAGCACCTACTGACATTGCTTAGTAATTTCCCTAAAATACAATGGTGAAAAGGCAGTTTTTTTAAACTTTTACTTACAAAAGAGATAATAGTGTTGAAATAAATGCTCACAATTATTTAAGAAATAAAGTGAGAACATCCCATCAAAATGTTGAGAAATGTTTTGGCTACAAAGTCAGACTTAAAATTGTTTTTTACAGTCAAATTTACAAATTACACATTTTTGTAGCTTTTTTATTTAAAGAGAAAAAAACAGAAAAAAGGTAGAAATATTACAGAATTTCAAGAAAAGAAGCTAAACAGTAAGAAATCTAGTTGATAAATTACATATTGTTCTTTTAGAAATAGTTATTCAAGTTACAAAATTAAAGCACACAAAGTGGACACTCAAGCAGTGAGAGTGCAAAAAGATCTGTTCAACAATCCAACAAAAACCTAGAAATATGATTATCAATCCCACACACCTAAACATACATGCAGCTATATCTTTTATAGCACTTCCTATTTCCTCTTTTTTTACAATAGAAATTATACATTTTTAAAATTTTAGTTAAAGAGAAGAAAAAAAAGCAAAACAGAAAAAAGGGTAGAAACAATACAGAATTATAAAAGAAAGAAAGAAAGAAAGAAAGAAAGAAAGAAAGAAAGAAAGAAAGAAAGAAAGAAAAAAAGGAAAATGAGAAAAAAACCTCACTAAGAAATCAGTTATTTATAAATTACATACTGTCATCCTGGATGTAGCTGTTCAAGTTAACAAAGTCAAAGGGTACATAGTAAACATTCAAACAGTCAGACTACAAAATTTCTGCTCAAAGATCCAACAAAGATTCAGCAATATGGTCATCTATTTTACACACTCAAACATACATGCAGTTGTATCCCTTATAACACTATCATTTCCTCTCTTTTTTACAATAGCAATTACACATTTTGGTTTTATTACACTTGTAGTTCTTATTTACTTTTTACACTAGAGACACAATATGATATTTATAAATATGATTCTTATTTATTTCACTAATGAGGATAGTCTCAAGTTGTCTCCATTTACCTATGAAGGCCTCAAGGTCATCCTTTTTATAGCTGAGTAATATTCCATTGTATAAAAATGCCACATCTTTTTCATTCACTCTGCAGTTGATGGGCATCTTGGCTGTTTCCAAGATTTAGCTATCACAAATTGTGCCGCTATGAACATGGATGCACATATATCACTGATATGAACTTTTCAGTTCTTCTGGGAAAATACCCAGGAGGGGAATAGCTGGATTGAATGGGGCTTCCAATCCTAGTCTTCTGAGAATTCTCCATATGGATTTCCACAATGGTTGCACCAGTCTACATTCCTACCAACAGTGGAGCAGTGTTCCTTTTTCCCCGCAGCCTCGCCAACACTTGTTATCAGTTGATTTCTTGATGGCAGATATTATTTCTGGAGTAAGGTGGAATCTCAGTGTTGTTTTAATTTGCATTTCTCTAATGATGAGTAATGGTGAACATTTCTTCATGTATTTATTTTCCATTTATATATCTTTCTCTGAGAACTGTGTATTCATTTCAGATGCCTATTTTTGGAGACAGTCTTTGAATTTGGGTGGCTTGATGTTTTTGAATTCTTTGTATGTTCCAGACACAAGTCCTTTGTCTGAGGGGTTGCTGGCTAAAATTCTTTCCCATTTTGTGGGTTTTCTTTTTGCTTTGTTGGTGATTTCTTTAGAAGTGCAGAAACTTTTCATTAATATGAAATCCCATTTGTTGATTCTTTGAAGTGTTTCCCATGCAGTTTGCATTTTGTTCATGAATTTTGTGCCTATCCATATGTCTCCAAGACTTCTAACTACCTTGTCTTTCAGTAGATTTAGTGTTTCTGTTTTAATATTGAGGTCTTTGATCCATTTAGACTTTAGTTTTGTGCATGGTGATAGGCTTGGATCTAGTTTGTCTTTGGCATGTAGAAAGCCAATTTTTCCAACAACATTTATTAAAGAGACTATTCTTCTTCAATGGACATATTTAGCCCCTTTGTCAAATATCAGGTGGATGGGTGTCTTTGTAGTTGTGCTTGCATCTTCTAATCTGTTCCATTGATCCTCAGGTCTATTTCTTTGCCAGTACCAAGCTGATTTTATCACTGTGGCTTTATAGTACTGTTTCAAGTCAGGAATTGAGATGCCTGCTGCCTTGGTTTTGTTGCCTAGAATTGCCTTTGCTATTCTAGGTTTCTTCTGTTTGCAAATGATTTTTAGTAATGTTTTATCTATATCTGTGAGGTATGTCAATGGTATTTTGATTGGGATTGCGTTAAATCTGCATAACAGTTTTGGGAGTATGGCCATTTTCACAATGCTCGTTCTTCCTAACCAAGAGCAAGGAATGTCCTTACATTTTCTAATATCCCCTTCAGTCTCCTTTTTCAGTGTAGTATAAATTTTGGCATACAGTTCTTTTACATTGTTAGTTAGGTTGATTCCTAAGTATTTCATTTTTTTACGTTATTGTAAAGGGCGATATTTCCATAATTTCTCTCTCAGTGAGTTTTTTCTTTGTGTACAGGAATGCTATTGATTTTTGAGAATTGACTTTGTATCCAGCTACACTGCTAAACTTGTTTATTACCTCTAGCAGTCTTTTAATGGAGTTTTTTGGTTCTTCTATATAGAGTATCATGTCATTTACAATTAGTGATAATTTAACTTCTTCCTTTCCTATATTTACTCCTTTATTTCTCTCTTGTCTGATTGCCCTGGCTAGTGTTTCCAGAACTATGTTGAAGAGGAGTGGTGATAGTGGACACCCTTGTCTTGTTCCTGATTATAAAGTGAAAGCTTTCAGTTTTTGTCCATGTAGTATAATGTTGGGTGTTGGTTTATCATAGATGGCCTTTATAAGGTTGAGATAGACGCCATGTATTCTTAAGGGTTTTTATCATGAATATGTGTTGGACTTTGTTGAAAGCTTTTTCTGCATCTATTGAGATGACAATGTGATTATTGTTTTTGGCTCTGTTGATGTGAAGTATTGCATTTATTGATTTGCATATGTTAAACTATACCTGCATTCCTGGGATGAACCCCACTTGGTCATGATGTATAATCTTCTTGATGATTTGCTGCATTCTATTTGCCAGTATTTTGTTGAGAATCTTTGCATCAATGTTCATTAGTGAGATTGGCCTATAGTTCTCTTTTTTGTTTTGATCTTTCTCTGATTGTGGTTTCAGAGTAATACTTGCCTCCAGGAATGATTTAGCGAGGATTGCTTTTTTCTCAATTTCATTGAAGTGTTTAAGGAGTACTGGCATCAAATCTTCTCTAAATTTCTTGTAGAATTCAGCTGTGAATCCATCCAGACCTGGGCTTTTCTTTGTTGGGAAGTTTTGAATTACATTTTTAATTTCAACAGCTGATATTGGGTCGTTCAAAATTGCTATATCTTCTTTGTTGAACTTTGGTAGTTCATATGTTTCTAGAAATCTGTCCATTTCCTCTGTGTTTTCTACTCTATGTGAGTAGAGATTTTCAAAGTAGGTATTCCTGATCTTTTGAATTTCCATGGGATATGTAATAATTTCTCCCTTTTCAGTTCTTATTGCATGAATTTTGATTTTTTCTTTCTTTCTCTTGATAAGGTTAGCTAGGGGTTTGTCAATTTTGTTGATTTTCTCAAAAAACCAGTTTTTTGATTGATTAATTCTTTGTATTGTTTTTTTAGTTTCAATTGCATTGATTTCTGCTCTAATTTTACAATTTCCTCTCTTCTATGAGCTTTGGGTTTAGCTTGCTCTTCTTTTTCTAGAAGCTTGAGATGGAGCATTAGGTTATTTATTTGTGCTTGTTCTGTTTCCTTGATATGACAATTTATTGCTATGTATTTCCCTCCTAAGACCACTTTCATTGCATCCCACAGATTACAGTATGTTGTTTCTATATTTTCATTGAATTGTAGGTATTGTTTTTTTTCTTCTTTAATTTCATCTGTAGCCCACTGGTTGTTCAAAAGGCTGTTATTTAATTTACATGTATTTATGCATGTTTTATAATTTCTTTTGCCATTAATTTCTAATTTCAGTGCACTATGGTCAGATATTATGCATGGTATGATTTCAATACCTTTGCATTTACTTAAGAATGTTTTATGGGATAATATATGGTCTTATATGGAGAATGTCCCATGTGCAGCTGAGAAGAATGCGTATTCTGATGTGGTTGGGTGGAACACTCTGTAAACATCTACTAAGTCTAGTTGCTCACAGGTATGATTCAGTTCTGTTCTTTGCTGACTTTTTGTCTAGTTGATCTTTCTCTTTGTGACAGTGGGCTGTTAATTTCTCCTATTATAATTGTGTTCTTGTGTGTTTAGTTTTTCATGTCCATTTGTCCATTTGTATCTGTGTTATATAGATGGGTGCATATATATTTATAATTGTTAGTTTTCCTCTTTAATTTTCCACTAACCAGTATGTAGTGACCTTCTCTATCTCGTTTAATCATTTTAGGTTTGAAGTTCATGTTGTCTGCAAATGGAATAGCTACCCCTGCTTTTTTCTGGGTTCCTGTTGCATGGAATTACTGTTTTCCATCCTTTGAATTTTAATCTATGAGTTTCCTTTTGGGTCAGATGTGTTTCTTGTATACAGCATATTGTGGGATCCTGTTTCTTGATCCAGTCTGTCAATCTATTTCTCTTTATAGATGAATTGAGTGCATTTATATTTATGGATATCACTGATATGTACTGGCTCAACTTTGCCATGTTAAGTTCCAGTTGTTTCTTTCTGCTTTTCCTCTTATTTAATTGCTTATCCTACCTCGTGGTTTCTTTCTGTTGTTGTTTTGGGGATTGTGGTCATTTTATCTCTATCTAATATGTCTTTCAGAACTCTTTCTAGGGTTGGTTTGGTGGACATGAATTTCTTCAGTTGTTCCTTATCATGGAAGTATCTTGTTTTTCCATTAAATTTGACTGAAAGTTTTTCTGGGTACATCAGTCTGGTATTTCAGGGCTTGAAATACCTCACTCCAAGCTCTTCTTGACTTGAGGGTTTGTGCTGAAAAGTCTGCCATGATTCTAATGGGCTGTCCTTGATAGTTGAGTTGTGCCTTTTCTCTGACAGCTTTTAGCATTCTGTTTTTATGCTGTATGTCTGAGATCTTAATTATTATGTGTCTGGGTGTGGATTTATGTTGATTGTGACTGTTGGTTGTTCTATATGCCTCACTTATCTGCATATCATATTCTTTCCCCATGTTTGAGAAATTTCTGCTATTATTTCCCCTAATTACATATGTCATTTGCCTAGACTCCTGTATCTTTGCTAATGCCCATTATTTTTATATTGTTGCCCTTGGCAGCATCATGAAGTTGCAGGATGATCATTTCATGCTGCTTTGTTATTTTTAAAAGTTCTATCCTTTCCTGATCACTAATTGTGATCCTGTCCTCAAGGTCCGAAATCCTATCCTTAGCTTTCTTTAGGCAGTTTTGCACACTTTCAATAGAATTTTTTTGTTTCTTGGATGTCTATTTGAGTTTGTTTCATGAATTCTGCTTGTTTTCTCTATTGTTCATTCAAAGTTTCAATCAGTTTCCCATGCTTTTTTTCTCTAGTTCTTCTTTAGCTGCATTCAACAACTCCTTTACCAAAGTTGCTATTTCCATCTTTATGTGGGAGAGCACTTCTAATTTGATTTCTTCTATAGCCTGATGCATTTTTTTTATTTCACTCACTATCTTTTCAGAGATTCCCAGTGTGCTACTTTTGGGGTCCTCTATTTCAATGTCTCCTATACTTGCTTTTAGTGAACTATATGTTCGAGATTGCATTTTGCTTTTTCATTTTGTCATTTTCATTCTGCCTGGTGTTTTCTATGTGTAGGAGAGGATCACACACACTCTTTTCAGACACTCCAAAGTCTTACAGTGAGTTGATGGAGGTTTTACTACTGACCCTATTTATCCCCTGTACACCTCTATTTTAGGGGTATACTCACTGATATAGTCAATCCGCTGTAGTCCAAGGTTCACCACCTGGGAGCAAAGTTCCAAATTTTCTCACACTGACTGGAGCCTGCTGATATCTTCTGATGTTCCTGTTGGCAGGGCAGGCCCTCAGGGGAGGTTCCAGGCAGCCCACCCCTGAGGCAGGCTTGCGCTGAGTTTCTGGTGGCAGCGCAGGCCCTCAGGGGAGGTTCTGGGAAGTCTTCCCTAAGGCTGGCTTGCACTGAGTTCCAGGTGGCAGGGTGGGCCCTCAGTGGTCATTATTTCTATTTTTTCATGGGAAAATAGTTCTAATTTGATTTCCTCTATAGCCTGGTGAAGTTGTTTTTTTATTTCACTCACTATCTTTTCAGAGATTCCTGGTGTGGTACTTTTGGGGTCCACTTGCTTCTGGTGAACTATATGTTTGAGACTGCATTTTGCTTTTTTGTTTTGTCATTTTCACTCTGCCTGATGTTTTCTATATGTAGGAGGGGATCACACACACTCTTTTTAGACACACCAAAGTCTTACAATTAGTTGGAGGGCGTTTTACTACTGGCCCTATTTAACCCCTGTACACCTCTATTTTAGGGGTATACTCACCACACTGATACAGTTAATCTGCTGTAGTCCAAGGTTCACTGCCTGAGAGCCAAGTTCCAAATTTTTTCACACTAACTGGATCCTCCTGAGGTCTTTTGATGTTTCAGGTGGGAGAGTGGGCCCAGCTGAAGCAGTACAGGGCAGTTTTCAGTCTTGGGTGGGCCTCTTCGATGTTCCCAGGGACAGGGCAGGCACTCCGGGGAGGTTCCAGACAACCTACTCCTGAGGTGGGCTTCTGCTAAGTTCCCTGTGGTGGGGCAGGCCCACAGTGGAGGTTCCAGTCAGCTTACCCATGGTGCAGGCTTCTGCTAAGTTCCTAGTGGCAGGGTGGGCCCACGGTGGAGGTTCCAGGCAGCTTACTCCTGATGCAGGCTTCTGCTAAGTTCCCAGTGGCAGGGTGGACCCACAGTGGAGGTTCCAGGCAGCTTACCTCTGATGCAGGCTTCTGCACATTTTGATGACCATTATAGCTTTTGTCTGAGAAACTGAGTTCAAGAAATGAAATAAATGGAAAATGACAAAACTAACAGTTTAAAATTTTATATATTCTTGTTTTAGACATCAGGACATGTTTCAGTAAAAATAACTGTTTGATTACCTAAGAAAATACACAATAGACAAACAGAATAAAAATTGTAATCACAAATAAAAAAGATGTCAAAAGCAATGAGTTCCACTCAATAAGAAAGATGTATATAGAATGTGTAACAAAGAAAAACACTTCTCAACTCTAGAGCACTTTGTAAGTTTGCTTAGGCATTTAACAATTGTCACATTTATGCATTTTCATAATGGTGATAGGTAGGGAAATCACACACCTATGCATGTAAAAGAGGGGGGATATAAAATGTATCTTGGAATCAAAATTGGCTTCTTATGTCTCCAGAAGTCACCCTTTGGAAGAAGAGTCCATCAATAATAAAATCCCCATCTTGATAATAGCCAGGAGAACCAAGTATATTTAATGAAAGAATGGAACTTCTTTTCTGAGATATACAGAAAAGAGCAACAAGAAGAGGAAAAATGTTAGATGACATCATACTAAGTGATAAGGACTAGTGTAACTGATAAAACAGAAAAAATATATTCTATTGAAAATTACGTTATGGAATAAACTTTCTCAAAAATAAGTGAACGGTCTGTGTTCCAAATCTGAACTTCTCCAGTGAATCAAGGCACATGCTTTGATCTGATCTGAATGTAGTGATATGTAAACTTTGCTTTGTTTTCTAGAAATAGTTTCCTGTGCACCTGCTCAACCTTCAATTTTCTTTCCATACATAGTGACCTTAAAGAGTCACAAATCTCTGTTATTCCACTTGGTGTCTTAATTCTAAAATAAGAAAAGCATTTAATTATAAACAATCTCCAAAATTTAGGAAACTCCCAGGGATTTTTGTATTTTCAGGGATTTCTAAGTTACTGCAGAATCAAAGATAAGCACTGCAAACTACAGTGTTGACTTTAACTTCTCATGAACCAAGATGCCTCATCTGAGTGATGTGTTTATTAGTACCACACATTTAATGATGAATGAAGTCACAGATAACAGGAAGGTGAATACTAAACCATAAGTTGGGTAAACAATGTTCACTTGGCATTTAATCATGTCATGATTGTACAATCTCTGACCAAAGAGTTATGCTCAGTGTTTTACTTTTGTTTTATTTTACAACAAAAAAGACAAAAAAACATGGTACAGATTTTCAAATCAACATAATATGAGGTTGATGATGTTTCCTATATGGCATATTGCTATCCTCAATGTACTAGCTCAGATTACAAGATATAGGCATGAAAAATGATCAAACAATGAAAGCCAAACTGTTCTTTTGGATGAACTAATAGATATTAGCATAATTAATTATCATACATATATATGCATATTTGTATCTGCAATCTTTTCCCTTCTTTCTTTTCTCCTTTCTTCCATCAAGCTTGTTATTTCCTGTTGAGCAGTTTCTTCCTCTTTCACTCTCACATTATCTATTGTACATTTTGGTCTTGTTTCCTCTTTTTCCTTTTTATAATAAGGACACAATACAAAGTTTATCTATGCAGATCTGATTTATTCAAGTTATAATTATGATCTCGTGTTGCATCCATTTTCTGATAAAAGTTTCAAGTTTGTCCTTCACAACTGAGGAGTACTCCATTGTGTAAAAATAGCACATCTTTTTAATCTATTCCTTAGTTGATGAAAATTGATTTCTAAGTTTTAGCTATTACAAATTCTGTTGCTGGAATCATGGGTGCCCATATATCGCTGTGGTACAATGTTTTCAATATTTCTGGGAAAGCAGTCAGAAGAGGAATAGTTTGATCAAATTAGACCTCCAAACCTAGTATTCTGATGAATCTTCACCTTGATTTCCCCAGTGGTTGAACTAGCGTACGCTGCTTCCAAAAGTGGAGAACTGTTCCTATTTCCCCATAGCCCTGCCAGCATTATCTATTGCTTAACCTTGTTTAATATTGTCATTCTCTCTGGAGGAAGATGAAATTTCAGGGTTGTTTTAAATTGGATTTTTCATTTGACCAGAGATGTCAAACATTTTTTTTTCCATATATTCATTTGCCTTTTTTTTTTATCTCAGAAGAGAGCATTGATTGCAGATGCCCTATTTTGGATTGGGTCTTTGAATTTCAGTTTCTGATATATTTCCATTCTTTATATGTTCTAAATAAAATTCTTTGTCTGAGGCACAGTGGGCTAAATTAATTTCCCAGTATGTGCATTTTCTTTTCACTATGTTGGTGATTTCTTCTGAAGTGTGTAATCTTTTTAATAAGGTGAGATACCAGTTAATTATTCATTGAAGTGTTCCCCATGCAGTTTTGGTTGTGTTTAAGAACTCTCTGCCTACTTCTATGTCTTCAAGATTTCTACCCAACATTTCTCCAGTATATTTACTGTTTCTGTTCCAATAGTTAGATCTCTGATCATTTTTTACTTTATTTTATTGCATGATGATAGACATTCATCTAGTTTTAGTGTTTGGTATATATAAAGAATAGTTTGCCAGCACCATTTATTAAATAGAATGTCTTTCTTCCAGTGAACATGTTTGCCCCTTTGACAAAGATGAGATGGCTGAGTGTCTTTTTAGATTTGTCTGTATCTTCTCTTCTGTTTCACTGATCCTCAGATCTGTTATTTTGTCAGACCATGCTGATTTTAATACAGTAACTTGGTAATATATTTTCAAGTCAGTGAGTGTGACTGACTGCATGTCAATCTTCCTCATGAACATAGATTTAAAAATCCTCAAGGAAACATTAGCAAATAGAGTCCAAAAACACATCTAGAAAATTGCACACCATAGCCTTGGGCTATTCATTAAAGAAATGCAGAGGTAGTGCAACATATGCAAATAAATAAATGTAATGCATCACAACAACATAACCAAAAAATCATGGCAAATAAATAAATGTAATGCATCACAGCAGCATAACCAAAAAAATCATGTGATCATCTCCACAGGTGCAGAAAAGTTTTCAATAAATACCAAGTTATTCAAGATCAAAACATTACAGAAAATCAGGAGAGAATGTATTTACCTCAATCTGAAAAAAGCCATCTATGAGAAAGCAACAGCTAACGTGATAAAGTGACAAAAACTGAAAGTTTTCAATCTAAATTAAGAAACAGGACAAGGATATGCATGATCACAACTCCTATTTCATATAGTTCTGGATGCATTAGTCAAAATGATTAGATAAAAGAGAAAAATAAAAGAAATAAAGACATAAAAGGAAGAAATTTAAATATCATTATTCTCAGGATATATCATTCTCTACATAGAAGACCACAAATCTCCACCAAAAATTCTAGTATTATTAATCTAATATAGTAGTGTAGTTACATACAAAGACAACACTCAATAACCAATATCATTTATTTAAACAAACAAGCTACTTAGATTCAATTGCTTTAATTTCTGCCATGGTCTTCTTCTCTAAAGTTTATATCAGGCAAATGAATGTGGTAAGATTTTGATGCCTGGTAACTTGCCTTAAAATAATCTTAAAAGTTCTTTAGTCATGAGGAAAATGATATCTGCTAGAAACTGGTTCTTCATTAAGAAGAATGAAATGTAGAGGAGAGATAAGTTAAAATTTTATTTTCATTAATAAATACACTGATGGAACAGCTGTTAAAAATAAAGTTAGAAACATAGAAGACAGAGAGTAAGGAGTAGCAAGGGTCTCTGCAAATGACCAGGTGAGGGAAGAGTGAGGGCAGAAGAAAGGTGGGTGGATACAATTGGTGCACAACCTGTGCACACAGGGAAATACCACAGTGAAACCCACTGGTTTGTAAAACTGACACTTGTTAGTACAAAAGATAAAATGAAGACCATAAACATATATTTTGAAAAGTGAATATTCACCTATCAATATATAGCTAATTACAAGTCGAAAATTATTAATGTTGATGATTATTGATTGATGATCAGTGAAACTTTGACTGAAAATTATAATTATGTACTTATTCATATCATTCATTCTCAAGATACATCCTCTCTTGTTACAAGTCAAATGCTATGATAATAAATAAATATTACTTTTCATTCCATTACTGTAACAAAATTCCTGATAAAGGCCATGGACAGACTAAAGAGATGCTTATTATTTTTCATAGATCTGAAGCCTCAAATAAAACTTCAGCCAAGTTTATTATTTGGGTCCATGATGAAGATGGCATTCATGACACAAACCAGGAAGCAAAGAGAGGCTGGATGACTCAGTCACAAACACCTAAGAACCTGCAATAAATAAGCCACAACTCTACCAAGTCCTCAGTGCTTAACAGTACTGCCCCCCTGGGGTACAAATCTTTAACATACAGGCTTTTGGAGGACACTCACACCAATCATAGCAACTTACTTGGTTCTAAAATATTCTAGTACATCTATAGTACAATGAAATTTGAAATGAATAAGAAATATCCCAATCCATTGAAATAACGAAAAAAATCCCTTTAGGATCAAAAGAGTTTCTATCACATGAGAATCTCTAAATCATCAAGAGGGGATTAAGGAGTCATGTGGATTGTACTTCTCCCTTTCTACATTTCTGAATTTAACACAACTGAGGTCAGATTATTCTTATTCTTACATATCTTTAAGGAGTAGATGGTATATATATGTAACATTCTTAATAGGCACTACACTGTAACAGCTTCTTCAGACATTTACATCAATTTTTTCTTAAGTTCATAGCCACACAGGATTGAACTTTTCAAGCAGATCAGCACAGTAGAATTAAAGACACTGCAGTTTCTCTGAAACTTCAGAAGACATGTGAAGTTCAGTAGAGCTGAGCTAGCTGAGACCAATATGTGGGATAAACTTGTATTAACACTTTGAGAAAATAAACATAAATCCAATACACAAGAATGTTCAGAAAGATCCAGTGAAGGAAAATGTGAGAAGACAAAACATGAAATGTTCATTTCTGAGGCATAAAAATGCACACTCTGTTACAGCTATGTGCTAAGTGTAATGAGGACTACATTCTGAGCCTCCTTTAGGTGAACAGATACATGAGTAGTATAGATAAAAGTAGAATTTGGAAAGAACAGGAGGATTCATATTATCAAGGAAAACTGGGAGATGAGCTATGCCTTGAAGAATATGAGACAGTTTGTTAAAGGAACAAAACACTGCTTTTGGCTTATTTTATTTCTTTAGCTAACCATTTGTACTGATACTCATGTTTTATCATTTCCTCATTTTGTTGTTTTCTGGAGTGAGGGAAATTGACACACTGCTGGGTACCCTCCACTGTACAGCATATGCAAAAATGGAAATCTTGAGTTTAGTACCCAACTGCAGAATAAGTTCATATTCTATATCTTACCTCATTGGAATTTACAAAAAAACATCAAATTTTCATCTTTCAAATCTGATTTTTTCAAATCTTACCAATTTGAACATTTCTGTGACAAGATACAGAGAAGAATGTGCAGGCATGTGTTAGTACCTTTTCTCTCATTGCTGAGACAAAACACGTGATGCCAAATTTAGTATAGGATAGGTTTATTTCTTACAGTTTAGAGGTTTCAGCCCATACTCAGTTGGCCCCAAGGAAGCTGATGGGCAGCTGTTCACAGCCACTGCAAACTGCAAGAGAGAAAAAGGCAAAAGAGAGCAAAGGATGCCCTCTTCCTGTCCTCACAATATATGTCAGCTCCACCACTGGGTGTGTGCAGATCTCACACCACCAATGTCTGTGCTAGAGAATGAAACAATCTCAAATGCTATATTTAGCTAAATCCATCATTGCATGAGGCTTGGCAGTGGGGCACATCCAAATCAGTTCAACATGAAACTTAACAAATCAGAAGAAGAAACAGAAAGGGAAACTAATTTTTGACATTTTACCAATGTGTATAAAATTGGAAAATCTTCCTTTCCTTCCATTGACCTATTATTGGTACAGGTGACAAATTTGGTAAAGTTAAGGGACAGGAAAGTAAAAAAGTATTCAACAAAATGAAAAAAGGGAATACAGTCGAGAAAAGAGAGGGTAAAATAGATTAGAGACTGAGTCATACAGGAAAACTTGCTGATCTGTGCACAGACAAGGCTACCAGACTGCTATTTCTGAGTTTCAGTAACATGGCACCTCATTACAGCAAGTCAATTTACTTCCGTGGAACTTGCTTATTTTGTAAAGAATTTGTCTGAAGGAAGGAGAAACTTCTGTGTGATTGCCAGCATTCTATCTAATGTAAAAGAATCTAAAACATGTGACACTGACATGAGCAAGATTGAAGATAGAGTTAGAATGAAATGGGAAGGCATAAAGAGAAAAAAATCTAAGTCAAAACACCTTGAAAAAATTTTTGAAGTAGTTTTGAAAGTTTCCTTTTAACCAGAGACTTCAGACAAATTGCACATCCATGTTCACCTGTCAGTCTTCATATAAGGAACAGATTAAGCCAGTGTTTCTTGAAGTAAGACCTCCAAACCACCAGTATCAACAGCCTCAGAATATATTTTGTTTGTAAGGACTAATCAGTTGTGAAGTCAGTAATCTGCGTTTCATTGACCTCTCTTCAGTGGTACTTTCTATGTCTAAGTATGAAAATTACTCGATGCTGTGAGAGTGAAAAACACAAATAAATATAAATAAAATACTGGTACTATTTTTAATCTTGCTTCAGGAAGATGGACTGTCTGTGCCTTTTTTATCTCTACAGAGAAAAGATGCTTCTCTCACCAGGGCTGCTTCTGATTTATACTTTGCACTTCCATCCTGTTTCTCACTGCCTGTTTTATCATTCATGCTCTTGGTGGGTTACAAAAGTCTAATTCAATCAAGTCCTGTATGATACCCCTGATTTCTCTTTTTCTACAAAAAGAGTCTTTATGTTTCATGTTTTCCCTATTAATTCCAGGCTGTTTCTCAACCAGAAATCTCAATCACCACAACACTCTTACCAAATGTCAGTGCCCTTTGGCACATGTTTTTCATCATGGGTATTGTCCATCTTCTTTATGATCTAGAGTTCTTTCTTTTGTACCACTAACATGAGGAAAGTCTTCTCTGTGAGATACAAGCATGAATCTTGCTCTTAGTTTCAAGAGCATAGACAAAATTAATTCTATAGAAGGAAGAGTAGAGAGGGTTTGACTTGTCGAGAGTGTTTAACTTCTATCTTACAGTGACATATCAGAGCTTTCAAATTTGTATGAGAAAAATTTGCAGCCACATGAATATTTCTGAGAAATTTCCTATGATAGTGATGGGTCATTTGTAATTGTCCCCAAATTAGAATATCAAGATTTATATATCAACACTTTCTGTATTCTGAACTGACTCTGGAATAAGTGATGTTATGCTCAATGGTTTTCAAAACTCAAATGTCATATCCCACATATATGTGAAGAATTGGTAAGAGTAAAGGTACAAAATTTTGGAAACATTATTATTAGGGCAGAAAATCTCAGGCTCATTATAGTTTATGTTAAATAATTTGTACTACAATGCAGCTTTTTCTTTATTCAATATTCCAATGTAGAAAAAATGCACAGAAAATTTGTAAGTAACTCATAAATACACTCCAAATCCTTTTTTGTGTTCCATGTATTAGCAAAAAGCTGCATGATGTTAGAAGAGTAACATTGTTTATGAAGCTATAATTTCTTCATTAATTGAGGAGAAAATGAGATTATTAAAACATAAATTTCAGAGACTTACTTTGTATAATTGCAAGAAATTTAATCATCTTTACACCTCTGATTTGTACATAAGCACTAGTACATAGGTGGCTTTAGAGTAACCAAGAAAATGTGCAATTTACAATTTCTGACCTTGGCAGACTAGAAGCAGAACACACAGTACATTACATATAGAAGACATGTTGCATACTCTAATGTACAATTATTGTACATGTTCTCTAAATTGTAATTGTTATTGCTTTTTAGAGGATATATAGAAGAAAGTCGACCACTGACAACACCATATGCTACCAGTGACTATTGGCACTGTGGTGTCTAAAAACTAAATTTTATATGCAAAAGCAAAGAAAATTAACATTTATGTTTATTGACATAGGAATTATCTAAAGTCTTAGTTAATAAGATGTGATATATGAACAAGGGATTCTAAGGCTTCTGATTATACATGAATTATTAATGTGTGATTCCACAAACTTGGAAGAAATTTTAAATTGCATTGCTCATTTCAACTGGAACATTCACTGAAGTTTTTCTTCTAGGTACCATAAAGAAGTGTTTCCCGTTAAATTGGCAACATTTTCAATCTAGTTGCTACCTCTTTTCTGCTAACACTGTGACTTAGACCTCAAGATTCAAAACATGCTCAGACATGGGTGTTGATTTTGTGCTAATCAACACAGAAAAGGACAGGTAATTTAAGTAGAGACCCTTTTGCCAATGTAACATATTTCACAGAGTCCATCTTTTCCCTATAGTTGTTTGATTCTTGATTATTGCTTGTTCAATGAACATATTGATATGCGTGCTATTCCCACTACTTCTGTAAGTAATCTTTGTTACCAGGAGAACATAATTAACAGGTGATTTCCACATAGAATTCTATTATTTGGTAAGTAGAAAGTACAAGATTGGGAGTTGATTGTTGTGAGCACATTATATCCAATAGAGCAAGAAATTATTTTGCATTATAGCTAAGTTGTGATTGATAATGCTTTATGAAGATATATATGTATGAGACTTGTGTATCAAAAACAATATGACATTATGGAAAAATTAACCATAATCTATGTGGAAGTTACTTCTCTCAGTTTATTTTTGCTAAGTATATTTACCACAGTAAAAATTTAATAGAAAATCTCTGATGATCTTATGCTTTCAAAATGAATTTACATCTCCAGCTTTAATCTCATTTTCTTTCTAGCCACAAATTACTTCTAATGTGTCTTCAAGACAGAAATAGCTGTTTCCCTCTGTTTTGATTGTGTTTCTCACATAGAAACTATTTTTCTACATGAAATCCAAATAGGAAGAGTATTATATTGCATTGAGGTTTCAGGTGGCTGAGGAACAATGGCAGTGAGTGCATGACACACCTTTCTCTCTGAGGAAGAAACCTCTTGGTGAATTTTCACACAACTTCCAGTTGTTTTGTGAGAGAACTGTTGAAGAAGTTCTCAGAGCCTTCTTTTGTTACCTAAAGTACATTCAGATCCATCTTTTCTGCTTCAAGACAGAGAAAGAGAATGAGATAGAGCAGAGGAGAAAAAACAAAGGTACAGTTTTCTGCCATTCTTTTTCCATGGATCTGTCTCAAGAATAAAAAAGAATTAGTACATGAACCCAAAAAGATGAAAAAGGAAGAATCCATGAGTGAAAATGCAGAAGTGAGCAAAGATAGAACTGAGTCTTATCTCCAAACTGCTTAAATTAGAAAAAAAATAACAACTTGAGACAGAGTTCTTACAATGTGAAAGTGGGAATCACTTCATCATAAGATCATATTAGTAAACCTTTACAACAGTAAAACATAGGATTTAGAATTTTCAAAGTTCTTTTTCATCTCATTTTACCAAAATTACCTCTTTGTAAAATACATCAAAGTTACTATTCTTTACTGAGCATTTGAAGAGCCTAAAGGACTGAAGCACTAAATGACTTGACTAACAGCTTTAAGAGGGCAGCCTGGATGCTGATGTCTAGGAGATTTGCTTCACTATAGCACTGGAATAATCAAGAATGAAGCTCAAATACTGAAAATACTCTGTGGAAAGGGCACTATTGATTGACATGAGATATAATGCAAAGAATCAGATATGTCAGGGTATCAGTCCTCCCCATACTTTCTCACTATGGATCTCAAATCATAAGGGAGCATGACAGACTAGAAAGCCAGGTGGCAACAATTGGGCCTCAGTGCACACAAATTCTGACTCTCACAGGTGGTCTAACTTTTGTGAAATTTCTCTTCTTCACTGAATATTGAATAATACAAATCAGAATGAAAATTGCTCAGAAAACTAAGATTAGAGATCTCATTTGACCCAGCTAGTCCCCTTGTAGGTATCTTCCCAGAAAAATTTTAAAAAATCGTATCCTGTTTATAACATCACATTTTATAATAGTTAAATATTGGAAGCAACACAAATTTCCATCAACTTAAGAATGTATAAAGAAGATGCATGATATTTATATAATGGTGTACTACTCTGCCATATAGAAGGGTAAAGTTAAGATATTTCTAGGTAAATGGATGCAACTTGAGAACACATACTAAGTGAAATAAATCAGACTTACTTGTAATCATCAAATTATCTCTCTGAAGTAAGAACATAAAGAGTAAATAAGGATCAAAATGTACAAGAGAAGCAAATGGGAAGAAATTTTTCAATGGAATGAGGGCCTACAGTGGAAGAATGGGGAAAGGAAGAAATATAAAAAAATGAAGTGAATTTTTACAAAGGATAAAATGGAAACATAACTAGGGAGAGAAAGAGGGGTTGGAGGAATGAGAGAAGCTTTGAAAAGAGCAATCAAACTACATCTTGCACAGGCACAAATTCACTATTATGAATATAATTATTCTATATGTCTAAAATATACCAATAATATTAATTTTTAAGAAAGAAACTACTTTCAAAAGAAAGAGACTAATATAGCTTTGATAGACTCTTCATAGTTCCTATGAGAGACAGTTGCTGCACAAATAATTGAGTCTGGATTTGCAGTCCTTCTTACTGCCTGTCACACCATGTGACTATGCTCACCCTTTCATGTGTGCTACCACCATAGTGTCATGTACTATGTGGTCAGGCAGCAGAGAGCCCTTGTCAAAGGGGAATCTTATGGGATCACTTCATCTTGAACCTTCTTCCTCATAAAACCTGAGCTAAAACTGTGAATCACAAGCAACAGAGAGAAGAGGTCCTCAACTTCCCAGGGATTCTTGTTTCACAGCTACATATTTGAAGTTCCTTTCCAGTGTCCTGTAATGCACTTTTCCACTGAAATAGAAGTTAAACCACCACTTTAAGATGACTTTGTTTCAAGAGACAATTACAATAGAGTAAAAGTAATCCTTTTGATTTCACCCAGGTAAAACCATAATTTAAAAATAATCTATCTTGTTCTGGAAAAATTTGGTCACAGAGTGTCACAATAATCATATGTTTCTTATTTTGCAAATGAGGCATCAAAGAGCAAAAACATAGTTCTAACATTTTTTAAAAATTTCTTTTAATTTGCATTAAGCATGACTCACCTCTACCAGTTAGAATGTCCTGTTCTTGTATTTTAATAGCTCAGAATTACAACATGAGAAAAACAACAAACAGACTGCATTATCCCAGCCATTGTGTTAGATATGAAATCAATGCAAGGCAACTGAAAAGTAAATACCTTGCAGTACCATGAAGACTGCAAAATGAAAACTTATTAACAAATAACTTTTTTATCAAAGCCACATTGTCTTCAACACACACTGGCATCATTTTGAATGAATTAAACAAAGCAAAGTAAAAGCATGACTGAAAATACCACATGACACAATATGTTTTCTCTTTGTTGGTAATGAATGTACCTGATGCCACGTCATTGGCTCTTTTCTGTCTTCATCAGGAAGTTGCTTTTTTTTGTTTTGTTTTGTTTTTTTTACATAAGTACTATTCCAGGTATCTTGGAAATGCTACTTGTTACAAGGAAAATCACTGCAGCCCCATCTATCTCAGTGAGGCCAATATGTTGTCTTCTCTCTTCAGAGAACTGATACTTTCAGTTACTGCTTTATTCTGAGAGACCCCAAATGACAGCTTTTTTCACTACTCATATCCAGGTCTCTACTTGTTTTCAAAATTCTCAAGGGCCCAGAAGTTATCTCTTATACACTGATCGATGGCTTTTTGTTTCCCTGATATCATGTTTTGAAAATATCATGCACACTGTGTTGTTCTTCCTGTTTGGGAGCCTTTTCTATCAGCCTGGCCACTACTGAAATGCTGGCTCTTTTCCTCAGGGTACCCAGTGCCCTCTGAGTATAGAACGGACAATGTACCTGTGGTTGAAGGGGTGCTGTGGTCCTAGCATAGTCTGGTATCCATTTCTAAATCTCCCAACAGATTTTGATTCAGTGAATTTTTCTTACTGTTTGCCTTCAAATATTTGGCTTTTTCTACTGCTGCTTCCCAGTGTCTTTGCTTTTCTCTGGTCCATGTGTTGGAGCCTGTTCCCTCACTGCCACCACCTTGTTGGCCATGGTGATGCTGTCTGTATTCTCCATTTTAGCTTTGGAATACACATATACATTTTGTAGAATTTAACTTTTTTATATTAATCTTTTAAATGACAATCTGCTATATATATTTATTCTCATATATTTTAATAAATTTGAAAGAAACTTTATATAAAATTATGTCATCTTCTGGGAGAGATCACCACACTTTTTTCTGTCTAATGTAAATGTTATTTACTTTTTTATTTTGCAGTTGCTATGACCACATTCTTCAATATATCAAGTAGATGTAGCAAGGATCTAGCTATTAAGCTATTAATTGTATTTATTTTACATGACCATTGCCACTTTGAAAAACTGCTCAATGGCTTACTCTTTGAGCATTTAAAAATCATAATTATTAATATAGTCACTAATGCAATATGCTTTTAAACTGGCAATGCAAAAGCAGATAACTGTGTTGCTCATGGAAAGGCAACATGAGTTGCACCCCATCCTGAGGCAGCTGTTGAGTGGTGCATACCTAGCTGCCCAGTCCCACAGTCCAGTGGTCCCTGCAGCAGAGGCATGAATCTGAACCTGTCTGGGATGTGCCCCACCTGAATGCTTTGGAATCCTTCTCCAACCTGATATTGTCTCCAGGATGTGGTGGCTTCCAAGCAGCAGTATCCTGACACTGTGTTCAGCCATCAAGTGTGTCCAAAGAAAGGATAGCACAGCTTTCTTCACCCACAAGCAAAGCAGCCCTGCAATTTGTGGCCCATCCTCAGTATTTTGATTCAGGCCTAGAAGGGAAAACTTCCAGCAATGATGGAAACCATAAATGTAGAATAGACGATGGAATATTTAGGCCATTACATGCTAGGTGAAGCCAAAGAATTTTGAAATTCAGGCTTTAAATCATGATTAGAGTATGAGTGATGCCATGGGATTTCTCAAAAATTTCAAGCAGGCCTAGATGGGAATGTGAAGTTTACTGGCCTACCAGGGTTGAGTAAAATCAGGATTGTGTAGTGTTTCACCTGCTTCACATTCCTTTGTGTCACAGGTAGCTGGTGAATCCTCAAAGTGATGGTTGGGGAAGGCAGTGGGAACTGCAGTATAGCCAGCTGGTGGAAGGAAGTAAGACAACAGTCAGGTGGTTAAGAAGGCTTTGGAGGGGAACAGTTTCTAAACAGTGCAGCCATTCAACAGACATACCATGGGTTATTTGAATAACTTCATCCCTTCCTGTTGGACGATTCTGTGCTTTTTCAGAGTAACCATTGTAGTATCATGACAAAATATAAGGGTCAACTATGTTTGCTGGTAACAGACCAGGGTTCTCTGACTGCAGAGAAAGTTGTTTGACCAATCTTATACAATGAAGTTGGTGATTCTGTGATTCAGAATTTCCTCTGAGGCCTCCTTCAAAGCCTAAAACTGCATACACAGGAATAGAGGATCAGATAGATCAGGACAGTCTAATGGCATTCTTGCTAGAAAAATGCCAGTAGAATCAAGATATCATTTGGCCACAAATCTCAAAGGAGAACAGTGATTTGAGCAGAAGACAGATTCTACCAGGGATAGGAACAGGGAACAGCAGCTGCTGCTGGGTCTACACAAGCTGAGCAAGGCCAGCAGGCACAAGCCTCTCCATCAAGGGAAGACAGTCTGCAAATAGTGACCATAAACAGAAGGAACCTCACAAAATCTAAAGAAAGGGTTAAGAATAACTCATTTGTGTCATTTTGTAGCAAGTATTGGATTTTGATGGAATCATTTACAGTATGACAATTGAGAAATAAAACCACAAGTGGAAAGGAAGAAAACCTTAGAAACATGGTCTATACCTCATTTCTCAATGGAATTTACCCACATTTTGATGGGAAAGGCTGTAAGTTTGTTACAATGAAACATTTTAAATATCACAACACTTTATGAATTGGAGTTGCATGCTGCAATTTGGAAATGCTGTGTGTTGTCATTCACAAAAACTACTGAAGTTTTGGCTAAATGAGAAAATCAAAACAAGCTTTATGTAACATTAATGAGTGACATCGTAACTCATTGTCATTTGTCATTCACAAAAAATACTGAAGTTTTAGCTAAATGAGAAAATCAAAGCAAATTTTATGTAACATTAATAAGTGATATTCATAACTCATGTCAGTTAGTAAGTTATTTTATCTTCTCACCATAATTGAATATAATTAATTTAATCAGATTTCAATATCAAAACAAATCTTTCTAAAATTTTTATAATTTAAGTTGTATTTATTCCACCCCATCAGTGGTCTTATACAGGAATTAGAAGAAATTATTATGGATAAATAATCCTAAATTGTAAAATGATCTACTTCAGACCTTGAACATCATTACTTTTCTTTAATAATGTACATTTTGGAATTTGAGAATGGAAAATGGAGATTTAATTTTATTTAGAGACAAAAAGTAAAGATTCCCATTTCTATTCTAATAGCAAAAAATCTACATAACACTCAGACTTCAAACCTATCCACATAAGGACTTAATCACTTTGAAATGGGAAGTTTTAAAGAATTCTGAAATGCTCAAATAGGTAGGCTGGACTCCAATGCATTACAGATCAAAAACACAAATAAAAATTTTAAAAAAAGGTTGAATACCTTTAAAGATCAACATTCTAGAACAAATTATGTGTTAATTGATTCATAAAAATGTGAATACAGCCTCACAGTATTGTAATCCTGTATTTTTCCTGGCATAAACTGTTTACTATTTGAAAGTCATTGTTCTGAGTAGCTTCATGAAATGCAAGTACCATGCATAATAAAAGTCAACTGAATTTCTTTATAGAATAAACTACTGTTAATTTCTTTATTGTAACATTTGCACTCTGTGACTGTGTTTTCATTCTTCATAGATTTTGCAGTCCCTCATAGCCATTATTCTATACTATATTTTTTGAGATCAACCTTTTTTTATTGTATATATACATGATGATGTGGAGATTGTCTTTCTGTGTCATCTGCACTTAACATAATGTTTTCCAGTCCTGTTCATGTTCTACAAATCAGAAGATTTTATTACTTTTATGGTGGTCCATTATATTTGTGTATCTCTACACCACATTTTCTCTACTTTCACCCACTAATCAACATTTAAATCAATTCCATATCTTAGCTATTGTGAATGGTGCCACAATAAACATGGCAGCTCAGGTGTTTCCTTGATATTTTTGGTTTTATATTCTTCAGATATATACCAAGGAGCAGGACTGAAAAATCATGTGAGTTACATTTTCAGGTTTTTAAGAAATATTCATAGTATTGTGCATATAGTCTATAATATTTATATTAATTTACACCTTTATCAACAATATATGAATTTCTTTCTCTGAAAATTTGTCTGCATTTTCTATTGCTTTCTTTTCTGACAACACACATTTTTCCTAGGTTAAGATACAATGCCATGTCTGTAATTTGTATTCCTTTGAAGGCTAGAGATGTTGAATAATTTTTTTTTATATTTGTTGATTTCTTTCAGAAAATGTCTGGTCAGATCTTCAGCCCTCTTAAAATGGGTTTCTGGGTTTTGAAAAAAAAGTTTACCTGACAAATCCATGTCAGATGCATAGTTTGCAACTATGTCTTCCCACTTTGCAAGTTTTCAATCAGCTCTGTTGATTGTTCATTGTTTCAGGCAGTGCACAGAAAACACAGATATAAGTCGACTTGTTAATGTTTTCATTAGTTTCCTGCTCCGGGAGTGATGTCCAAAAATTCTTTGCTCAAGCCCATGCTTTGAACTATTTTTTCAATGAATTATTTTAGCACTTTCCTAGTTACAACCCTAATATTTCACTCTTTCAACCATCTGGAGTTTGTACTTGCAATCAGTGAGAGCTATAACTCTAGTTTCATTACTGAACATTTATATAACTGATTATTTCACTACTATTTATTAAATGGATTATGCTTTTTCCATGGTATTGTTACAGTTCCTTTGTAAAAAAATTTTGAAAGTTATGAATTGGTGGGATTATTTCAGAAAACTTCATTCTTTTTGTTTCCTTTTATACCAGTGCAATGCTTATTAAATTATTATTTTTTGGTATATTTTAAAGTCAGGTCATATACAGGAGTAGAGTTTTTGCTGAAGATTGCTTTTGCTTTTTAAATTGCTTTGTGATTCAATAAAATTTTAGGAATGTGTATTCTATTTTCTGAAGATAATCATTGATATTTTTATGGGAATTGTATTGATTCTATTGATTGTTTGCATAATATTGACATTGAAATAATATTTATTCTTTCAACCTATTAAGGTAAAATATATTTCCATTAAGTTTTTCCAATCCTTTGTGTCTTCAAATTTTATTGTAAAAATCACTCATCACTAGATTAAATGTATTTCTAGATTTTTTTACATTTTGTAGAAGAATTTTTTAATATGCCTTTGTTCGTGTAAGTTTCCTGAGAACTTAGGAAAACTGCTAGTTACATGTTGATTTTATATCTTGTCACTATACCTTTTTAGTTCTACAGTGATTTTGGATGTGTCTTTAGGTTTTTTAACTATGAGGTCATTTCTTCTGCAGACAAACATTCTTTGACTTCTTGACTATCACTTTGAAAACTTTTTATTTCTTTCTATCACTTAACTGATCTCATTAGAATTTTCTATGCAATTTTAAATTTAAGTGAGGAAATTTATTGTCATTTTTTATCCCAGATCATAGAGGAATGTATCAAATATTAAAATATAATGTATAAAGAAGATGTTAGAGTAATCAATGTATATTCATTCAATTTTGGAAAACCTAAGCACATAAAGCAAAACCACATAGGTCTAAAAGGAGAGACACATTGCAATGCAAGATTTGAACACTATAATTTAATCATGGGGCCCATTATTATACAAACAATTGGCAAAGAAAATTTGCATTTAAGCTATTTTGTAGAACAAAGGGACCTAACATACACACAGATCCTTTCATTCAATAACTGAAGAATACAATTTTTTCTCAAAAGCATGTGCAATATTTTCTATAGTATAGCAAAAAATAATTCTCACCAAATTAAAAAAAAATTGAAATCATATCACGTCTCTATTCTGAATACAACATGAAGAATCAAGAATAACATGACATTAAAATTATATGAATATGTGCAAATTAAACAACATGTCTTTGCACAACTGATGGATTAATAAAGACATTTCACATTAAAATGAAAGATGTATTATTTTCACAGTCACAGGAATTCTACAACTGCATATCAACATCAAACACTTATTTTTAAGACTTCAATTTCATTGGAGATTGTTGTAGAAGAATATACTCAATGTTATCAAAAAACTTGTGTTTTTTGAAGGCTAATACTCTATAAGACAATTAAAGCCTTTGCTAAAAGATATGCTATGGCAGATATGAAAATTTAGGTTCTACCTCTAATACCTAGATTCTGTCTTTGTCAGGCCTTAGGGTCTTTAATTAACACTTCCTTTCTTTATTATACAATCTGCTTTCAGGAAACTAGTGAAAATTTTAAAAGTGTTGAACATTAATACAAATGACAGATATACCTCCTGCAAAATTCACAGTATTTTGAAATAATGTAAATAAAATGTATTAATTACTGGGCTTTGAATTTTGATTTTCAGTTAATTTCATTCTCAAATCTTCATTTCTTTTACTCTGAGAATCTTGGGTAACTCTAAAATATACTAGCACAATTTTAGAAGTATTCTCATGGCTCTTTCTGCTGTTCCCTGGAATCTTGTACAACTGACCTTCCCTGAGGCACACATCACCAGCAAGGTCATTCTAGGGCTGCTTATTTCTGCATCTGTCTCAATCTCTGTGGTGATACTCTGCTTCTTAATTTTGTTTTTCAAAGCCCTTTACCTTGCTATGGAGTCTGAATGACTATAGCTATTTTATATTCTAGCAGATTGCATTAGGCAACTATTGGCAATCATGTATAAACCCAAAATTCATTACTTGCTATCACAGAAGACATTTCTATTTTACATAACATTAGAAGCAGGTGAGCATGAGTGGTGGGAAACTTTATTTTATACTTTGTTTCATAATAAATATTTTTCCATCTTGTGTCTCTGCTATGTGTAATGCCTCATCATACTCAATAAAATGAGAGTATGGTAACAATGGGTGCTTAAAGATTCTTAGCTATCTAATCCCTAATTCCCATCTTAGTACTCTTCCTCCTCAGGAGTAGTCAGTCAGATGGGTCCATTACAGAATTTAGAAGTTCACAATAGCTTTCACTGAGGCAGATATCTTAGAAAGAATTTCTGTTTTTTGCAAGCTTTTCAAGAGAATCTGGCAATAGTAGAACATAAACATATATATATATTTTTTTTTTGCTCAGGGGAAATTTGCCTCTAGGAACAGAAGGCTATATCATATTTTCAAAGTGACTTAATGATTTCCATGTGATTACAGTTTTCATCATTGTTTGCAATTAAATCATCCAGGATGTTGCACTATAGGTTCTTTTGTGTTGTTCTTATTTATATTTCTCTTGCTTTACATACATGCTATTCATTATGAAGTACAACTGTGAAAGGTCTGGAATATGAATGTGTTCTGTGGCTGTGCACTGAACTCTGGATTTCCTTTCTTGAATAAGTGGTAGAGTGGATGGCATCTGGCAGCATGTCAAACCTCTTCACTCCAGAAAAAAACAAAATGAAGAAATTATGAAATAGTAACATCAACAAAACTGGTTAGCAATCGTGACTTCCAAAAGTATAAAAAAGTGTTTTATTTTGTTTGACAAAATGTCTCATTTTCTCCAAGGTCCCATTCTCCTCTACTTTCTCCTTGATAATATAGATCTACCTGTGTTTTTCTGATTCTGTTTTCTATATACTACACATCTGTTCCTCTAAATGAACTTCAGACTCCAAATCCTCATTACACTTAATGCAGAACAGTACACAGTGTGTGTATTTATGACTCAGGAATAACGATTTCATGTTTTACCTTTTCCCCTTCTCTTGTACATTCTCCTAATGTGGATTTGGGATTTGTTGTCTCAAAATGTTAACTACAAATGTGTGTTACATATAGGTCTCAGCAGGGTCAGTGCCACACAAACTCATACAGCTTCTAAAAATTCAGAGAACCTCAAGGTCTTTAATTCTACTCTTTTGATCTCTTTGAAAATTCTGTGAGGAGAAATAGATTTAAATGTCAAAAAAAGCAATAAGAGAGTAATGCTTCACATAAATGTTAAATATATACCATCTTCCTTCTTAGAGATATTCAATAATAAGTTTATTTTGACATCAATTGTGTTAAATTCAAAATTTAGAGCGGGAGAAGTATGATCCATTTGGCTATTTAATTCCTACTTTTGATGACTGTCACCCCATTTGTTAGAAACTATTTTTGGTCCTAAAGGGACTTTTCTTATTATATCCATAGATAGGGAAGTTTCTTGTAGCTTTAAAATTTCATTGTATTATAAATACATTATAATATTTTAGAAATATCTAGGAGTGTTTCTAAGATTTGTGTAAGTATCCTCCAAAAGTTTATACATTAAATTTTTGTTACCCAGAAAAGCAGCCCTGGGAGATGTCCCAGAAATCTCTGATACAGAATTCAACTGGGAAAAACTGAGCACAGTGGCATTAATTCATGCTCATTGAAAAATATTGACATTATCACATTTGTTTCCCTCTCACACACAAAAATGTATTTTCAACACGTTGTCATTATTTTCCAACAGAAAAATTGTATAGAGGTAATTCATTATGGAATCTCTGACCTAAAAAATAGAGTACATCAAAAACTTATTTGAATGTCCATATTGTTTTTCAGTGTTAGCATATAGTGGATCAAGTCATTGTGAAGTGCTGTGTTGCTTGTATTGTTCTGTTCTGATCTGCATTGCTTTGTTCTCTTTTGTTTTATTCTCTGTAAAATAAAATTTAAAAAAAGAAAAAAAATTTAAGAACTTAAAAAAAGTCATTGCAGTATAAACACACTAAATTCCAGAATTTAAGAACAAATCATGTGACAGCATACTAGAGCCAGAAGAAGGCAATATGACTCCAGAAAAAAATATTTGCATACCTCCTAATTACAGGACAGCATTAGCCTCTTCTCATTAGTTCTGCTTTGTTCAGCTATAATTCTTAAAATATTCACTATGCTTGGTACTTTGTCCATAAATATTATTAACTCAATGAGCATATGGTTAGATTCAAAATTATGTGGAATCAAAGGGTTAGATCAGGTAAATTACTTGGGTCTGTGAAATTTAGATTTCCAAGTTCTTGTCCCCTCATACTGATCTGCACTGCAGCACAACAAAGCAGGGGGGAGGACAGTGGACCCATCTCACAATGAAGGCTCTGGTGGCCTTGTGGGAAAGGAGAACTTGTTCTGCACTGCAGAACTCTGAAGTCTGTGACTGTTCACACCTCGCTCAGGCCTTCCTTGTTTATTGAAAGATTCATTTCCCAGCTTCTAAGAATTTGTTATCCTAGTTTTCTGTTTTATTTTTTCTCTCCATATTATTTATACAAATATATACTG
>PVLA01006547.1:0-22831 GCA_004027455.1 Hydrochoerus hydrochaeris
ACACTACTCACAGAAGGCAAAACCCCACAACCAGTCCTCACAAAGGGGTTATCTAGAGGGCCTCCAGCAACCCCCCTGGAGTCTCCACCCTCGACTCCATATTGAGCATCACATAAAAACATACACATGTGAACTACACAAATTACAATTATCAGCACAAAACATTCCAAGATCCTTGCGCCCAATTCCCACATGCGGTATCCTTTTCCTGGAGAAGCACTCTCCTCCACCCATGGACCTTGTCACAAGGCGTGGATGGACGGAAAAGGGTGCCGCAGTTATGTATGAAGCGTCGCTTACATTTGGTGGAGAAGCAAGCAAGAATGAATGTAGGCTTTTTGCCTGGTGGAACACGATTTAGGGAGAAGGAGATAAGTTCAGGTAGAGATTTTCCCATGATGAGATGCTGGGACAACCCAGTAGAATCATCTGGGAGGCTTACAAAGAAGAATGGCTTGAAAGGGCAAAGGAAATATGAGTGCTGGGTGGCAAGAGAGTGGATTGAATGAATTTTCAGAGAGAGAGAGAGAAGCATGTGTGTGTTTGTTGAGCGGGTGGTTTCAGGGCCCCACAAGGAGTCAAAGGCAAACCAAATAAAAGGGCAGAAAGGAGATTTCCCCGTGGACCCAGTCCACATGTCCATTCCTCTGGAATGGTTTTGTTTCCCAGGTTAAGGTCTTTTTCTCCTTTATGCTTCTAAAATTCTTTGGGCACAATTCTTAGTGGGTTATGACCAGAGTTTGCCATTAGCCTTTCCGTGTTTGTCTCCCCATCTAGTTCAGAACTCCTCCTGGGCTGGGATTGCATCTTTTGTGTCTCTGTGACATTCCCCAGAATCAAAAAGGTCCAGACGAAAAGGAGGGAATAAAAGAGGTGAGGAACAAATCATAGAGGTGGAGAACTAAAACTGTACATTGTCTCAGGGACAAGAAGAAAAGAAAGTCTCAAAAAAAAAAAAGGCAGAAGCAAGAATGGCAAAAAGCTACAAAAAAACAAAAATGACCAAGACAAATGTGTGGATTGGCCAGACAGAAGCCATAAATCACCTGGACTAGTGCAGGTTTGGTAAGAATGATAATGACAAGCCCATACTGTCAAGAGAGAAAACCCGTGCTGCACCACTCACACCTATAAGGCTGAAGCATTGGCTCATGGTTGCCAGGCTCCTCCTTAACTCTGGTGAGTAGCTTTTATGGCTGCCAGAAGGGGCAGCCAACATCATTCACACTCCCTTGTGTGCAGCAGAGATGTAGGTCTCCTTGTCTTGCCATCCGCAGTGATCATGCATTCACAATAAAATAAATACGTGAAAAATCTAATAGATGACCGTTTTATGGTCATGCTAGTTAGTGTGTGTTCTGGATCCAATGTTGGTTTCAATACTTTTCTGATTACAGATTACCTGGGAAGGTGAGGTGCCAGGATCACCCCCATTCCTTGCATCTCTGAACCCCAACAAGCCTGGATAATATTGCCGAGACTCCAAGCTGATCCAGTGCTCTGGGGCCTCATTTTTCAAAATGAAGAAGATGAAAATGTGGTTAGAAATGAAAATCAGACCCACTCCAGAAGGGCTGGATCTGAATCTGGACTTTAATAAGTTCCCAGGGGACAGGCAAGCAGATTTCCCTGAAAGGTTCCAGCTAAGAGCCTGGCCACACTCATGACAGTAATGACCATTCCTTAAGAAGAACTTACGGCCAGACATCCTAAGCACTTAAATGAACTTGTTCAATTCTTACAGCAACTTTATGAGGCTGGCACTGTTATCACCTCTAATGGTCCAACGACATGTATCTGAGAAGTGCAGAGCTAGGGTTCACTGAGTTCAGTGACTGTACAGCTCTTTGTCGCCCATCGTCCAGAGCAATCTGCAGGTGCTTCCGAGCTATCCAGCGGGTGGCAGTGAGGGAGGGCAGAACCGTCCATGGCGTCCTGGAGAGAGGCACCCTTGACTCTTGGGAAAGAACTTGCTACAGTCTAGATATACCTTTTTCTCTCCATCAGAGAAGGAGAGAACAGTGTTTTCCTAGGAGATACAAAGTCTCATAACCTCCCCTCTGAAGAGAGATTAATGCCTTATCTGCTCTTCCTTGAAGTTAGGGTTGCACACTAGGGTGACAGGTCCAGGGACAGCATGGATTTGGTGGACAGGGGAGGGTAGCACCCTGTCCTTGAACATCCACTTTAAGGGACCTCTTGCCCCCGCATATGGCTTCAAGATGTGAGCTGAGGAGCTCATAAGGAAGCTCAGTGTTTGCTAACCATCCGGTGACTCTCAATTTTGTTGGAATTTGTTTAAAAATTTGTTGAGATGGGCCAGGGATTTAGCTCAGCAGCACAAGCAAGCACAAGGTCGATAAGTTCGATCACTGATTCAAAAAAACAAAAAATTGTTGGGAAACATGGAAGTCTTAACTCAGTTGGACAAGGCTAGCCCCTCAGTCAACCACTGTGTAAGTAATTAGATCTCTGGATTAAACATGGTTTTCTGCTTGGTTCTCAAAAATTGGCGCAGCTGCTTTACACTACATTTTCATATCAGGGCTGAGCCTCAGGTAGATAGACAGGCCCTGACTCATGCCCCATTCTGGGTAGCCTTCTGCATGCCGGCTCTGAGCACAGCAGGGTCCGCATCAGCAGCTCCTCTATGGCCATGGCTGCACCCGTTGCAGGGCTGTCACCTTTAGAAGAATGCTCCCCAGGTTTGAGGTGGACTGAGTGTGTCTTCTCCCTGAGGCTTTTTGTACTACTTACCTCTCAAAAGGTGTCACAACTCTGCCTTTAATTGGATTGTGTCTTTGTTACATTTTTTTTGATGGGACAAAATACTCAACACCCACAAATTAAAGGAAGAAAGCTTTACTTCAGCTCACAGTTTGTAAAGGTTTTAGTTTGTAGTCAGCTGGCTTCAGGGCAGGATGGCATGGCAGAGGGGCATTGAAGAAGGGAAGAAGTCCAGGCAAGAGGCAAGAGGCCATAAGCAGCAAGCAGGCCTTTCCCTTTTATGCCATCCAGGCTACCAGCCTTTTGGGTGGTACCATTATCCATACCCAGAACTATGTTAAACCAATCAGTGGACTAATTTAGTACCACACACCCTTAATCCCAGTATCAACCCCTCCCCCAGATCTAATGAGCCTGAAAAATCCCCACTTATAAATGCATGAGGCTTTGGGGGGTTGTCTAGATACAAGCCACAACAGATTGAATCTGCTGAGAGGCTGTGATTAAGGCAGTCTCCCTAAATGCCTTCAGAAAAGTGCAGTACAGAGGTCTTAAGTTCACAAATTTCT
This sequence comes from Hydrochoerus hydrochaeris, assembly GCA_004027455.1. Lineage (NCBI taxonomy): Eukaryota > Metazoa > Chordata > Mammalia > Rodentia > Hydrochaeridae > Hydrochoerus > Hydrochoerus hydrochaeris. The sequence continues at coordinate 3,297 of PVLA01006547.1, forward strand.
TGTTGCTGGGACAAAATGCCTGATACTCACAAGTTAAAGTCTCATAGTTTGTAGAGATTTCAGTCAGTAGCCAACTGGCTCTAGGGCAAGGTGGCAGAGCAGGGGAGAAACAGTCCATGGCATGGTAGACAGGAAACAGGGCTTAAGGGAGGAAGGGGAGAGATAGACTTTCCCAGACCACTTACCCAGTGACCCACTTTCTCCAACTGGGCTTCACCTCCCCACATAACATTTAGCTATAAACTTGTCGGTGGACTAATCCACTGATAAGCATCACACACTGGTACTCAGTCACCTCCCAAAAGCCCCACTTATGAGCACGTGAGGCTTTGAGGCAACATCTGTATATAAACCATAACACAGCATCATCCTGAAAGCAAACTGCTCCTTCCTACTTCAGAGATTCTTAGCATTGTTTCCTTTTGGCTTCTGTCACTGAGCCTCCTTAGTCATTTTTGTTCTTTCCTAACAAAGGACTGGAATTATTGAGCCTGAACAGTTGGGGACATGGAGTGTTTATTCCTAACCACTAACAAAAAACTGTGATTCAACATCAACTCTGAACAATGAAGTCAAATAACATTAGCAAAGATCTCCAGTTTTGGGGTCTTCCAATCATTTTTCTTCCCTCCCCTCCCATCTGACACCAAAATGAGGTAAAATATTAGTTCAAAGAAGGAGGCAGGGGGTAGATTTTGTGTAGAAAGGACAGAGTCTTTACATATAGCTCTGAAGCAGCTGACATTTCTACACATTACCTTTTAGCCCTAGTGAGTTTTCATTTTCCTCCTTTCTCAAACTCTGACTTACAAAGTCATTTTCAAACTCCTTCTTGCTATTACCCTTGGGGCCTTGAACTTAGCAATTTATCACCAAAGCAAGGCTTGGCCAGATGCTCTTTTATAAAGCAAAAGTGTGTGGTATGTTCTCAGTCTTGCATGCATCAGTGGACTGTCTGTAACAGTCCTGGAGGCATCAGCTCTAGCCAGCCCAGGCGTCTGCAGGCTGATTTCAACAGCACTTTAATCCAAGGTACTACCTTTGCCTTCCAAAACTGATGGTTTCTTGTCATCTTTTAAGGAAACATAGGATAACTTACATACACAGATCCTCTCAACTTGTCTAACTTGCAGTTTTTGCACTGGTCCAGAGAAAGTGCAAGCATCTTTGTCCAGAGCCTCACATCAACATACTGCCAGATAAATCCATCACCATCCTTCTCCTCCTCACATATAATTATGCTTCTTCCCAATTCCCTTGTCTTAGTTACTTCTCTCATTGCTAGCACAAAATACCCAACACCCAAAGTTAAAGAAGGAAAGGTTTTATTTCAGCTCACAGTTTATGGTTTCAGTCCATAGTTGACTGGCTCCAAGGCAGGGTGGCATGGCAGAGGAGCATCACAGAGGAGAAACAGTCCATGGCATGGCAAGCCTCCCTCTTTCTTTTTTATTACATTCAAGCTACATGCCTTTTGGGTGGTCCTGGTCATACCCAAGGTGGTCTTTCCCATTATCCACATCCATATCAATGCTGAACCAATTTAGTTATCATGCACCCTTAATCCCAGTATCACACGCCCTAATCTGGTGTTGCACACCCATGATCCAGCCACCTCCCAAAAGCCTCACCTATAAGGACGTGAGGCATTGAGGGGACATCTAAATATAAGACATAACAGCACTGTCTCTCTGGAAGGTCTTCTTAGCATCCAGGCACCTTGCAAGTCTTCCCATCCACCAAGAAGTGGTCACCTGACAAACTGCAAACTAGCAGAGGCTGAATTTCTAAACTATATGTTTTGATCCTTGTTTGGAAATGTATGTTCCAAATTTCTCAAGAATCATTTTCATATCAAATATTCTTTCCCATTGTCCCTACATTTTTCAGGTCTCAAGCCCTGACTTAGTGTTAGGAAAATAGGTTTACACCATCTGTGGTCCAATTATCTTGTCTTTGCAGGGCATTTCATAGCACTGGCCTCACCAGGATTATCAGGTGTTTACTTTCTTTGACCAGTAATGAGCAGATGGCCCTGAAGAAGGGTCAGAAATTGCTTATCAGCCACAAGCACAGCCTATCTGGAAAGAATACCTAGGTGGGAAAATGATGTGTTTTCATTTTTTAAAAATGGGCTGGGAGCTGAGTTCATCCCAAGAAAAATCTAGTAAATGTCCGGGCCTCAAGAGTCAAACTCTGCATGAGGGCTGGAGAGAAAGGATTCGGGCCCCAGGCCTTCCCCGAACCACCTGGCTTGTGCCGTGTCAGCGCTAGCTCTTTTCCACTTCCCAGCAGACGCTGGAAGTGTGGGTGATGCCTTATGATCACAGATCATGGAGGCCAAGAGATGTATCCAAGAGGCAGAGGAGGCTCTGGGGCCTGGCCTCTTGGCATAGTCCCCATGCCATCACTCAGCAGCTGTGCACCCATGGGTAGATCGCTTCACCTCCCTGGACCCACTTAGCTCAGCTGTAAACAGTGGTTAATAGTACTCCCTACTTTACTGGGTTGTTGACAAGAGGAAACAGGACAATCCAAGTTTAGTGTTGGCAGCTAGACCTGGTTCATGATGAGCCTTCAAACTATGTTAGTGAGTTTTCAGGAGCTCTTCTGTCCCAGAGCCATCCTAAATCTTTGCCAAGTCCCTCCTCAAGGGCTTAGTTCGTGAATACTACTGAGGACAGGGAAGTCACTGCCTCTTGAACACCCATTCACCTTCAGGTAGGTCTGTTTCTTAGAAAACTTTTATTTGAGTTGAGCCTAAATTTTTCCTGGGCTCTTTCCTACTTGGTTTTAGTTCTACCCCTAGGTCCTACAGAAATCATCTTCCTCAAAATAGCAGTTCAAATCATGTGAAATCATTAGCATGAGGATCCCTGCTTATATTATTTTCTCATGCCACAGATCTTCTCTGTTCTTGACAAAACATCTTCCATGTCTTCTAGTGACCTTTGAAGGATGTGGTTTCCAGCTCCTTCATCACTGTGCCTTCTGTCTTCCCAAGGCACCCTGTGCTCATACATGTGAGATAGCTCCACGTGTGTTAAATCTGAGTGGTGCCTGTGGCACAAAGACAAGAAAATGTGATGACACTCAAGGAGTTCCCAGGCAGGCAGAGAGCATTCTAGACAGGGAGCCCACTGCACTGAGCGGCAGAGGCAGGAAGCCAAACACCTCCAGATGGTCAGCTCATTGCTGGGGTATAAGGTGCAAACTGGGAATCGTAGGAGATCAAACCAGAGAAGGAGATGAGTTTGACCTGAAGGCAACAGGGAATCACTGGAGCACTTGCAGAAGTGACAGCTTCCCATGTGTCCTTTAGTTAGAACAACCTAACTGTAGCATGAAGACCAGGAAAACTTGAAAGTGGGGAGGCCAGTTCACCACATGGCACAAACCCAAAGGAAAGCGAGGGGGAAAATGAGTCATGTACCAAAATTTCCAAAAAATATACCAGGAGGCTAACAGATGTTATCTTTGGACAGTGAGACAATGAGTGATTGCCATTTGCTTTTTTCTTCCCTGTATTTTCTAACTTCTCTTTAATACAGATTTTCTATTTTTCTCTATAATTAGCATGTATTATTTATATAGTAAAAATAATTTATGCGTATCTAAAGATAGTTCAAAATCAAGCCAGCAGGACTTGGAAGCTGCTTGGAAGGAGGAGCATGAGAAATCTGTTTATTTGCCCTGGTTCTCAGGTGGGTGGTGCGACCACCAAAGCAGATGGGGGCATGAGGGACAGAGCACAGTATGGGAACTCTGACAGCGTAGCTGAGAGCTGGGGCAAGGCCCACGGGCTGCTTTGACTTTAGTTTGGTCTTTTCATAGCCTGCATGTTGCCTGTCTCCTACCCTGAAGGACCCAGAGCTCACTTGTCCACTCTCCACTGGCCTGGAAATTAGACTCTACTACAGCAAAGCCCACCAATGCTCTGCTGCAGCGATAGCATTGATTAGGTGACAAGTTTGTCACTGTTTCAAAAAATACTTACTAAGTGTGCATAAGATGCTCCACATCCAGCTAGTCCTCAGTGATAACACAGTAAAAAGAGCAGGCCCCCTGTCTGTCTTCCCCAAACTCAAACTGGTGCATGAAATGTTTCAGGGTCACTTTAACAACACACACCATTTCAAACCAAGATGAACGCACAAAGGAGAGGAAAGAGTGCTAGGAAGATGTATAACCAAGGAGACATTTCTGGCCTGGAAGATTAGAGAAGGGAGCCCGGGAAGAGAGATGCAGGAGCTGAGACTGAAGGATGTGGAGGAGGGGATTGCCAGGGGCTGCCTTCTGAGAGACACTCTGTTGGCTGATTTCGTCGTCACACGCACATCCTGGAATGCATGTGCACAAACCGGACTGCACGGGCCAGTCACTTAATGCGGTCTCTCAATGCAGCCAAGAGCTGTGAACACAAGATGCAGGGAAGAGGCTACAACCAACATCACATGGCAGACAGTTTTTACAAGTAAGAGCACACTCTAAAATAATGATAAATGCATAATAAATACACAAACCAGTCGCATGGTCAGTCATGATCATTGAGTACTATGTGCTATCCATAATTGTATACAGTGCTGTAGTTTCCTTTGACTGGCAGAGTAGTAGGTGTGTTTACACCAGCATCACCACAAACATGCGTAATGCCCTGTGCAACGAACGATGTTGCGACAACTGCAATGTCACTAGACAATAGGAATTTTCCAGCTCCAGTGGGACCACGGTATGCATGTATCCATCATACCTGAAATGTTGCTCTGTGCTGCATGGCTGTATAGCATATTTGAGTATTTAAAAGGGGGCTGTTTGTCTGGAACCCAGGGAGAGGGGCAGAGCTGCAAGGGAGTGGAGAGGTGAACCGTGCTTTGGGAAGGTACAAAAGGTTCCTTGTCTTTATCCTAGGCCATTAAAGGTTTCAGAGGCCTGAGATGGCCTTCTGACCAGCCCACTGGTTTCAGCCTGGAGGAGAGCTCCTTATCCATGGCTCTCTTGTCTGCCCCAACCTGTCTCTCGCCCTTTGAGGCTGCAGCACTGAAGGCTTACCATGACCCCTCACTCATGGATGGCTCATAGGCAGATGTGGGGGTTTCCCTTCCCCTCCCCTGAGGAACCCTTAGCAGATCCCCCCACAGCCACCTCTGGAAGTTGCTTTGCAGCCCAACTTTCTTCATGGTTTCTCATACTTTAATGTGTGTACAACTTGCTAATTAATGGAATCATTTGGATCTGAAAACATCTTGTTCTAATGGGAGGTGGCAAAGCACTCTCATTAATTCACAGGTAAATTATTCCAGCTTCTCTCTTTTTTTTTTTTTCACTCTTTCTTCCCAGCTTGGCTTAATAGCTGGAGAGAATTCTAATCAGCCTTTTGCAAATCATCCCACCAGGGCACAGGGCACTGAGTTCTGACTGGGGTCAGGGTGAGGTTGATGCAGCCTTGGTTTACCCAGAAGAGAGGGAAAGGATAAATGCAAAGACAGGGCTTTTGTGAGGGGTGGAAGGACCTCCATGGCTTGGAGGTGAGAACATGGGGCAAGTGGGGAAGTTAGGAAAAGTCACCAAAAGTGAGACGTATGGGACTGAGAGGCGGGTGTCCTCTCGTGTGTGTCCCAAAGGTAGCCCACAAGATGATTTCTGCACACCTTGCCTAGTGGAAAGAAAGAAGGGATGCCTGCTCTTCCCCTTTCTCCTGGTCACCTTCCTGCCATTTGCAAATGAAGCCCTGCAGCAGCCTCTTTGGAGAAGGAGTAGTTTTGGTGGTCTTTATGGCACGCTTCTCCCCACTAGACAACGGTGCAAACCTCTGGGTACACTGACAAGACCCATGTGCTCCACGGGGCTTTTCATTTCATTCTTCTTTTCCTCTGATGGGATCTGGGTCCTTTTCAAAAAACAATTTTTTTATCACAGTAAAATTCTTCTAGCAAAGTTCCTGATTTTAAACATGTCCATATGTATGATTCAGTGACACTAATCTATTCACATTGGGCACTCATCCCTGCCATCCATCTCCAGACCATCATCTTCCCACATGGAAGGGCCTTGTCCATTGAACAGGAAGTCCCTTTCTGCATGGCTTTAGAATGGAAAGTGTAGTGTGCCTGGTAGGACTCTGGGGCGAGGAGCAACCCACTCAGTCCCCAACAGAGCTGCAGGGCTCTTTCCTCACCCAGGCTAAGAAGGTTGCAACACCCAGCTCTATTCTGGTCGAGTGTCAGCTTCAGCACCACAAGCCTCACACTCCTGGATTCCTGTCACCAGGCCAGGCCTGTTTCATGGCAGCCGAATGAGCCCCAGGCTCTCGTCCACTCTGAAGGGACAAGTGCCTGTATGGCTACCTCATCGGAGTGAGTCCTCACTTTACTGAGCTCTGCTGTTGGAGCACTCTCTGCTCTACACTGCCTCTAAAATGGGAGACTAAACCATTTATAGTAGCCCAGTGTGGTGACACACGCCTGTAATCCCAGCACTCGCAAGCCTGAGGCAGGAGGATCACCCTGAGTTCGAGGGCAACCTAACTACAAAGTCAATAAAGCGATACTATCTCAATAAACTAAAAAAAAAAAACAAAAAACAAAGAAAGAAATGGATAGTTATGGATGAAGACAACACATTCTTCCCCTTGGAAGTACAGCATCTGCTGGACATTTTATTCAGAATTGCCTCCAAGGCAGCTTGAGAGTCAAGGCAACCTGGATTTAGAGCCCCACTGTGTCACCCACTGACTGTATAACCTTGAGCCTCTTTTTCTTCATCTAAAACTAGGGCATGTGACACCCACACCTAGGTTGCTAAGAAGGGTGCTGAGATTATGTCAGTGTGGCTTCCGAGGCACACCGGGCCAGTAAGTTCTCACTGCTGTGACTGTTGATGGCTGTCATCCTAGGTCTCCAGGTCGTCCTGAACTCCATCATCAAGGCCATGGTACCCCTGCTGCACATCGCCCTGCTCGTGCTGTTTGTCATCATCATCTATGCGATCATCGGCCTGGAGCTCTTCATGGGGAAGATGCATAAGACGTGCTACAACCAGGAGGGCGTCACAGGTAAGAGGAGGGCTCTGGGGACCACACTCCCCAAAGCCTGTTTGTTTTCTGTAGTGGTTTCCCGAGTGGCTGGATGTACTGCTAAGCACATTGCCACTTGTCCAGCAAGCCGGGTGAGGCCACTTCATCAAAAGGCCCACGTTTCCAGGCCACGGCTGAGTAAGAGGCAGGGACAAGTGTTCTTTTCCTCTCATTCCAATTTCTGTTTTCATTCAAACAGGTCTCAGTTAAAGCTGCCAAATACTGGCTTTGTCCGGCACCACTGACCACTACAGAGATACACCATCTAGAAACATTTAATGAATTAGGAACCTGTCTTTCCTCAGTCTCTCACTTTTTTAGCTGACCCTGAATATCAGAAGATTCAAACCTAGCGGTGTGTGTATGTGTGACAGGAGCACATCACTGTGGCTCACCGTCTGCAGCCCTTACAGAAAGGCAGCATGCCACCCCCATCATGACCCTGGGGTCTGTCCCCTTGTTAGGGATGGCTGCTCTGCAATTAATGTTTCCTTCTCCATTCATAGCCAGGAGCACCGGGCCCCTTCCTATGGCGGATGAAAGGGCAAGTGTAGAATCACACCCTCTACCAGTGGACAGATTTCTCCTCAAGGAAAAGGTCTAGATCCATCTCACAGCTACCAGTCCACTCTTCTCTGGGACTCCTGTCATTAAGTTTCTTCTGCAAATCAATGCATTCTTCAAGAGATGCTGGCTCATTGAGCCCTTCCGTGAGTGGACCAGAGTTTGGGCTTGCAGGATATATGCTACAAACTGCTGATTTAAGTTACTAACACCTCAGCTTGATCTTTAAACAAAGCCATTTAAACAGAAATTGACAAGGCTTTTAAATAGCTATAGAAAGAAGTTTAACACAAAATACAAAAACTTGTTGGGGGAAAAGATTCCTCACCCAAAGGGATTAGCAGTTTATGTCCCGTCCCCCTCTCCCGCCCAAACAAGATCTGTCATCTTAGTTTTGGGCATTTTGGTGGAGCAGTTGGAGGGCATCTGTCTAAAGAATACCTCTCACCTCTGCATTTATACTGCTTTTTATTCTCATTCAGCCCAGGCATTAAATTAAACTTGACTTCTCTTGCTTTGGGGAGTGAGGTTGGAAAGCATCTGTACAACAAAGAGTGAAATGGATAATTCACATTCAGAAACCAAAGTAGACTCATGGCTGTGCACAGGTTGGTTACTTGCAAGGTCACTGGGTCCTGCTGCATAGTCAGTCCTAAAAAAAAAACCCTATAAACCGATAGTCAAAGAATCACCCAGTTCTTTTCATTTTTTACAGTTTCTTTCTAAGAGGACACTAGTCACTCTCAAGAGAATTTCTAAATTACTTGGGCCATAGTTGTATTGCATAAATTATCATGATTCAAAATATATTTTAATTGAGAAAAAAGCTCTTGTCTTTATTTAAAATTCTAAGATTTCAACCTTGCTTAAAGAAATACCAAGCAATATGATAATGCCTCTAACTCTAAACCTTCTTGTTAGTTCTATCTGTAGCCCATCTGGAACCATAAATTTGTGTTAATGATGTGACTGTTGGCATTCCATTCTCAGACCGCCTTAAGAGTTGGTAGTAGTGTGTATAAAGTTTATGCAGTTGTATTGAAATAATCAGTGATTCATTTGACTCAGACTCCTCAGGCAGAGGAGATGCAGAATCTTCAAGATTTACTTTTAGTGTGTCAACCAAACAAGGAAGAACAAAACAATGAAGTTCCACCATAGAGCCAAAGATGGTAACCCTTCCATCAAATGGGTCTGCACTGTCAAGCCAAGGAGAACTGCTGGTCTTTTCTATTCTCTTAATGGGAAAATAGCAAAAGTGTGTTTTTCTACTGGTGGTGAGGAGCCTACAAACTTTCCAAAAATAAGCAGCCCTGAATAATCATTAGAAACCACCTGGCTTTGTTACTAAGCCTCAGTGGTCTCAAAAAGCAAGAACATAGTGGGCATCATAGACAAAGAAAACACAGCATGGACTCTTCTCCCGTAGACACAGCCAGAGAGTCCAGTGAACACTTTATTTAATAGACTCCTCTGCTCTTAGGATAAAGACCACATGTGACCTCATCCAGTAGAGGACCAGTTTGGGATCATGTTATCCTGAATAGTAAACCCAGCCAAGAAAAGTCCACTTGCTATCATAAGATGCATCCAATTATTTGTGTGATGGATTTTGTCTTTCTCCTACATGGTCAGAAGAGAAGTGGGTGCCTGTAGTATAAATGACCATGAACTGGGGTGTCAGAGGACAATAAGAAATGTATCCACAGGAGAGGAGCCATGCCAGGCTCCCCCAAGAAAGTAACCTCGCTGTTTTGTGTAGAGCCAGAGCCCCTGCTGGGCAAGTGGGTGAAGACGCTTGGCAACAGAAGCTGTCCTCTCCAGCATTCTCTGATCGGCTCATCCACCTCCTTCTGCCTACACCTGTTGTCTGATGACAGTCCAGGACCCACTCCATCACTCCCAACAGAGAACGATGCTGCTGTCATCAGGGCCTTGTCCACCCACACTGTGACTAACCCTGACGAGGAGGAAGAGATGTGTAGGAATCTGGATGTTCTTGATACATCTGTAGCACAGATGACCAAAACCTGTACTCTCCGGAACCATCCCAGCGTATTTCAGAGTTTATAAACCTTTGGAATGGGGGTTTTTGTTTTTAGGTTGTTTGGCTTTAGATTTCAGACTGTGGATTAAATAACTGTATTGTCTGCATATTTAGACTCCACAGAACTACTTTGTGTGTCCTTGTGACAATTTTTAATGGGATTCATGTCAGGTTATTTTTACCCTTTGCTATTATTTCAGTCTGATTTTCATGAACTTCTAGATTTTAGAGTACAGTGGCTTTTTGCACCACGTTTTCTGTAAAAATCCGTATGAGACAGCCGTGAGTGGGCCAGGTGAGCCATTGTTCTGTCTCTGGGCAGTCCTTTCAGCGGGCAGCCCCCAGTGTAGACCGTCTCTGAAGGGGGGATCTTCCCCTACTCCCTGGGGCACAGCCAAGGCACTCTCTAGGTTCTCAACCAATACGTCGCCATATGCCGGTACCTTTTGTTTCTGGTTGTCCCATCTGTCTGCTGGTTCTCAGAGCCGGATCACTCTGCATAGCTCCCCCAAGCACACTGGTTACCCCTGAGATGGCAGAGACTGGGCTGGCTAAGATCTAGCAATGAAATCACCTTCATTGTATTCACTCCGGAAAGTTGAGACCTAAAAATGTCATTGATCTTGTCTTTGGCGGTTTCTCCTTGGAGCCCCCACCTGAAGCTCTTCCAGGATTTCGGTTCTTGCTGATCTCACCGCACTGCTATCTCTCTCCAAATCTTTGCCTCCAATATTTTACCAAAAACTTAATTTGAAAAGGCTTTCTAGATTCACTCTGCCTCTGTAGAGTCAATTTGTGTGTTAGATTGTGGAGCCTACATTGCTCACATTCCTACTCTTCTCCTTCAGATATCCAGAATCAGCAAAAAAACAAAAAGCCAATGCGTTCTCGTGTTTAAGCCAGTTTCCCCTCCCCCTGCAGTACATATTGCTGGGACCCACTGATCTGTGTGTGTTCACATTTTTCAAGTGTTCCCTTCAGTACTTTTTATAGATACCTATTTTTACCAGATTATTGCTGCTTCTTAATTGTTCTCCAACCTTTCTTATTGTTGTTTAAGACAGATTTAAAACAGCACAGCGGCACTTGAGCTTGTGGATAACCTTTCTGAGTCTCATCCCTTTCTCTCTTATTAATGAGATCACTTTTCCCTTATGCTATTTGCTTTTTAACACACATTTATGAAACCCCAAGTCTGTTTCCCTTCCTGCGGCCACTTAGAATGCACTTCTGGCAGGCTGCCCTTTTACTGGTTTCTACTGTCTTCAGAGCTGAGGCCACAGGAGGCTGTCGGGTTAGCCTTCACCACGTGAGCATTAGCGGCATCTTGATGCTATGGAGAAGCAAAACATGAGGAAGAACTGCAAGTTTCCCCTCCTTCCGACCCATTTCTCATGCCATCCCAGCACTTCATCCCAGGGCCGAACACATCACTCTAGAATGCTATTTCTAGAATGAGTGGTAACCAAACAGAATTTACCATCTCTTTGGTTCTCAGTTTTCTAGTCTCTCAACTCTCAACTCTTAAGATGCTCTGCTGTTTTTAATGTTTTATTTATGTTTGGGATTAACTTTTTCAGTTCTTCTCTCTTTTTTATAGCCTCACATCCAAATCTCAAAATTTCACAATTTCAAAAGTCACAAAAAATTATGACTGAAGGCCAACTCAGTTCAGCTTCCTTCATATGGAGCGCTTGTGGTGTCTGCAATCAGGAAACAATGATCTGGACACTGTCGTTCCCTCAAAAAGCTCACAGACCAGTAATGCAAGTGTCTCACCTTGGTCATCAAACAAAGGACTCACGTACAACCAGACCCAGAGTACATTGGGAACAGCCCAAGCTGGAAATAATCCAAATGTCCATCAACTGGTGAATGGAAAGACAACGATGAAATACTTCACTCAGCAGTAAGAAGGAGCAAGAGTAGACTAAAATGTGCAACAACCTGCATGACCGAAAAGGTTCTAAGTGAAAGAAGAGGGAGTGAAAAGCCCATACAGTGTATGATTTTTGATATGAAATTTTGAGAAATGAAGCTATGAAAACAGAAAGCAGACCAGCTTGTTAGAGGCTAGGGCTAAGTGCAAACAAGCACATGGGAATGGGGGGACTGTTTAAAAATGGATTAGTGGGGCTGGGGATAGAGCTCAGTGGCACAAGCACTTGCCTGACAAGAGTGAGGTTGTGAGTTTGATCCTTGATACCAAAAAAAAAAAAAAAATTGTGCTGATGGTTGCACAACTGTGTAAACTTACTAAAAATAACTGAGCCATACATTTACACTGATGAATTCTAAGGCATGTTAATTATATTTCAATGAAGCTGCACAAGGGAGAGAACAGGTGAAGAGGAGATAGAAGAGAGGAGAGAGAGGGAGGAGAAGAGAGGAGAGGGTGTGTCTGTCATTTTCTAGAAGTTTCTACTTGAAATCCTTATATAATTATTTTTTGATTGGCCACTTGACTATGATGCTGATGCTTTACAAAAGAATGGGCACTCACCCTGCGGTCATAGCTGAAGGTACTAGACTTCTCAACTGATGGATGCCTAAGCCCTTATGGTTTAACTCATACGTGGACAATGAGCTAAGCTTGTTTTGCATACGATTGCTGGCATGGTTTTCCCAGTGAGCTTGTCCTGTCATTTTTCTAATTCTTGCTTCTTTCTCTGCCCATCTCTTCCCCTCCCTCTCTTCTGCTTCCCTGTCCTCTTCACCCTGGCCATGAAGATGTTCCAGCAGAAGAGGACCCCTCCCCCTGTGCTCTTGAGAGTGGCCACGGGCGACAATGCCAGAACGGCACGGTGTGCAAGCCCGGATGGGACGGGCCCAAGCATGGCATCACCAACTTCGACAACTTTGCCTTCGCCATGCTCACAGTGTTCCAGTGCATCACCATGGAGGGCTGGACCGACGTGCTGTACTGGGTGTGTAGCTCGGGTGGCCCTCAGTGCAGGGCATGGATGCCACCGGCCCTTCCTTGAAACCCCCTTTTCCTCCACTGCATGATGTAGGAGGTCACACACATCTCAAGGGAATGGTGGATGGATATCTTTGATTTCTCCCAGGTCTGTATCATGTCTACCCTAATGAGTCCCCACCCTACCCACAAGCCCAATATCCTGTTTAGTTTGTCTAACCATAGTGCACCGCACCGGTGCACAGTTAGTGCCCTGTGACTGCACTGGCTATGCCTGGCACGAGGATTTTCTTCAACTGTTGTCCCACCGGAGAGTCCCTTTGGCCCATTCCTTTTTCCTCTTTCCTCAAGAGAGAGCTACAGAGCAGCCACATGATGAATTCTTGGGGCTAAAGAGAAAATCAGTGCTGGTCTTCTAATCTAAAAAGAGCCTTTATAAAGAAACCATTTCTATTGAATCGTGTAGCATTGTGGCATGCTGTTATATTTTTATTGCTCGTATTAATCTTATCATAACATATTAGAATAGTCCATCAGACAAGTGTATTGTCATCATTTTCTCTGTTAACAAAACCCTCTACTGGCTAAGTGATGCATACTTAGAAATTGCACCTTTTGAGCGCCAATTCACCCATAGTATATTTTCTTTCACTTTTAAAATGCCCTTCTTATTTTCCAGCAGCAGACCTCTGAGCCCTCATAGTGCCAAATTTGCAAATACACACACTGTATTTGTGCCATCTGCATTCTGGCAGTCAGGTCCATAATTTGTAAAGTCTCCAGAAAAATACACTCTTTGTCGTGTCTCCTATTTCAGCATGAAAAGTCACGTGCCAGAATCCAGTGCTGTTCTCCAGAAGTTGGGTATATGAAGCGTGTTGTCACGCTTGAAAATACCATCTTTCCCAGAGTTTCCCAAATAGTTAAATCTATTTGGCCATTGTGAAAACAACCCAAGAGGCAGCTTAGGGAACACAGTCTACAAACTCACACTGGGAAGAGTTGAGAGGGAAGCGAATGCCTCCCGCTCAGCAGAGCTGCCAGATAGAGAGGAGACAGTGCCAAGAGAGGTGTTGACTTCCTCCAGAATCAGAAGAAAAGTTTTGTAACAGTACAGAGATGCGATGCACAGTATTATAGGTTCTAAAATTTGTTAAAAGCACTGTGTCCTACTGATTTAAAACCTGTCTCTTCCCAGTTTTTACGTGATAATCAACATGCCAAAGCCCAGCATTGCTCTGAACTTTGTACCTCTCTAGAGATGACTACTTGAAGGTTGTCTGGATACATGTACCCAACAAACATTCATTTCGTATTCTTGCATATCATGAGTGCTCCTAGGCACTGAGGATTCAGTCGAAACAGAGTTCAGTTCAGCCTAAGCAGCTCAGTTGAGAAATCAAACTGAATTCTAGAGTGAGTAATGTTGTACCTGGGAGCCGTGCCGTAGCAAGGTTGTTTGTGGAGGTGCTCCCAAGAGAGGGCAACTGTCGAATTACCTCTGCCCTGAAGTAAAATGAAGCACTGGGGTGTTTCTTATGCTCGGTAAGAACTTGGTTTTGTGTAATTTGTAAGACAAAGAGAAGATCTGAATGTATTACACTTAGGCAAATTTATCTACTTCATGAGGAAGATCCAATTCCCAAAGACCTTACCTGATCTTTCTACCTTGAGTGAGCTCCTGTGGTCACCAAAGCCCGAAGTGTGTCTGCAAATAGCAAACCCCCCCCCCCCGCCGCAGGGGCCACAGTCTTTGTGACTGCACTAAGCACTGGAGCCTGATCACGTGAGCTCCAAACCCATGCCTGCAGTTGCTATGGAAAAGCTTACCATGGCATCAAACTGAGGGCAGGGTTGCAGGGGATGGGTAGGTGTCGGTAGGGCAGAATACATATAATTTACTTTGCTTATGGCCCTGATGTATTTTTGTGATCTCCCTTATTGCTCCCTCCCTCTCCCTCACCACAAGTCATTGATACCCCACCAGCCAGATGTGACCCAAAGAAATACTGTCATGGTGACAGCCAGAGGGGGGACTGGGAAGAAACACACGACTGCAACTAACAATTTTCAGCAGCTGTGTTGTGCTTTGTCCCCTGGTGGGGGGAAGGGGGTGATACAGCTTATGCTGGGAATGGAAGAACTGTCAGAGGTGAAGGAATGATCCCAGGTCTGTGGAATGTGCCTGCCTCTGATTTCCCCAGCACCTTTCTCAAATGGCCATGTGATGTGTGCCTGTGTGTGTGTGTGTGCATGCACAGCGATGCACACGCACATACACACTGAAAACTGTGACAGAGCCTCTTGCTTTGTCTTTCATGGTAGAAAGGTCTTCCAGCCCAATGCTCCTGCCATCAGACAAGTTCTCTCATTGCTTTGCCCTTTCTGTGGCTGTTTCTTCCTTCTTCCTCCTCCTTCCTTTCTTTCCTGTCAGTATTCCTGGCCTCTAGGCCTCTATCTCTAACCCACAGACTCTCACAACTCAGCATATTTTAATATCATTTAATATACAAATACTCCAACTTGCCTCCAAGCCATGAGTTAGAAGTTCCTACATCAAGACTTCAGAATATGCACTATGGAAAAGGTCTCCAGGCCATCCTGATGCCCACACCAGAGGGCAAAAAGCCTTAGAAACCTAATCTGCTGAATCTACATGGTGCTGCTATGATGCATTAGGTTTTAACCAGTCTAGGCTGATAGTTTCCATGGGGAAAGGGGAACTAGCGTCTTCCACTCTGAAGAACGTATTTCCCCTCAAGTCCAAAACACAAATTTTGAGGACTGGAGAAGGTGCAACTCAATTTTCAAGGACAGTGATAAATAAAATCCTCAGGGGTGGGCTCTCTCTGAACTATAAAGACTGGGATACAAGTCTGTGAGGAAAAGAGTATGTCATTAAAGCATTAAAGAAGCAGTTAATTCAGTCACCAGGTAAAGGCTGGGATAGACAGGAACAGGAAAGTGGCCACTCACACATGGCAGACACCTGCTCCCATGGGGTGGTCTCGTCTGGCATTCATTGTATGTTGTATTTCATTCTTATGATTTTGAGAGTGAGTGGATTAAAAATAAAACCAAATTCGGTCACACAGTACTTGAACAGTGCCTCCCCTGCACTGGGTGAAGTCCCCTCGGGCTGAACACATGCTTTCAGCCCTTCCTTTACTTATGCCCTGTTCTCAGAGGCTGCAGCTAACAGAGGAAGAAGGGACCATAGGACCAGAAAACTAAACCAAAACTCCAAGCTTAAATGTAGTTTTCTCGGGGAGTGACCTCTAAGACCGATGATTCTTGATTTGTGTTCAGAATGTCCGCATCTTTTAAGAAATGTGGCACATAGGTAAGGGAACATGATAAGTGGAAGCACCGGTCTTCTTTAGGAACAGGAAAGCGCCACACAAGGGAAGGATCTCATATTGTATTACACTGATCTCTCCTTCCCTCAGGTTTGTTTCCGAACCCAAACATCCCCAGCCACCTGTGTATGTCTGAAACCTCTTCCTCGTCCGTGGTTCAGGTGTGTGCCTCCTAACGGGTCTAAGGCACTGCTGAACCAAGCTGATCTACCAGACTTGATCTGTGGGGTTCTCAGACCTGATCTCAGAACTAGGGTCAGTCTGCAGCTCTGCACACTGTCCCTTCTTCCACCCTGGAACCAGAACACAATGAGGTGGCATAACCATCAGTCAGTCACATACCTGCTCTGTGCTGACTTTGTGCCAGCATCTGAAAAAGAAAAAAAACAGAAGGAAGATAGCATGGCTGCTAACCTGGACTTTCAGCACCCTGCTAGGGTCCGCGTGAGGACTGTAGGGAAAGCAGGCAGCAGGAAGGGGAGCTACCGTGCTGGAACTCATGCTGCCGGCTCCTTGGAGGTCTAGGTACCCCAAAAGGATTCTTCAGCAAGACAGTTCTGCTGACCTTCACTCACTCAGTCCCTTTTGATCTTGGGACCCCCCAAAACACCGCATGCTGTGTACACGGTAGATACCTCTGGCATGTTTTCCAACCTCGCACCTCTCCCCACCCTAATGGAGCCCCCCTCTCCCTGACATCCCCTCTGCTGCCCCCACCTGGGTTTCTCCACCATCTGTGCTTCTGCTGATCTTTTACAAATTAAAAGCTGAGCTCAAATATAAGATCAGAAAGAACACTTAAGGAGAAACAACAGAAATGAACATAATTAAAATCACAAATAATGCCATTTATGCTACCTGCAATCTATAGTACCTGTTCAGCCAGCCAGGGGTGGTATGAACCAAAGTCTAAAGATTTAAAAAGGTAGTACATTGTAAGTCAGTTGCCAGCTCCGTAAGTCAACCCTTGTATATAGATAGATGTGCAGAGAAGATATTCCTACAGAGTTCACACACACGCACACATATACACTTACCCACACTGCTAATTTCCTCAATTATAACAAAAGTCTTTTGCATACAAGGAGGATAGATTTGGACATTTCAACCATATTTTTTCCACTCTACTTTGCTTCCAAAAAGCCACCTTCTTCCACTATATAATATAGAACCTTAATCTGAAGGCAGCAAAAAAGCAGAAGCCAAAGAGCCAAGATCTACTGATGACCGAACAGTTATCCTAAAGCAAGAGCTGAAAGAAAAATCCTCAGATTATCCAGAATCCACTTCATGGGGGTCAGAAGGACAGTTTAGTGCCTCCTTAAGGAGCTGGCCTTCAACTTACAAGCTGCCTCTGTCCATCACCCACTTAGTGTCCACCCTGTTTAAAATAGTGTCCATGAGCTAAACCGTCAGCTGGAAGTTTATAAACACAGCAAGGAAGAGTTTAGCGGACCTTCATTCATTAATTTACTTGGTTCTGTCTCATTAGATGAGTGCTTGCTATTCAATAATTCAACATACATTTGCTGAGCATTTGCTATGTTCCCAGGCTTAGCAGCATGGGGTAAGATGGGGTCTAGAAAACAAGGCATTCCCTTCAGGAGCTCAGGACCAAACCAGGGAGATACAGGGATCAGTTATACAGAGCCAGAAGAGCTGTTCAGGACACAGGCCAGTGGGGCAGGGGACAAGGAGTGGGATTTTGCTGGCCGTGAGGCTGGACAAAGAGCCACAGACCAGGTACCTGTGTTTAAGGAAAGCCGCTTTATAGAATCATTTGGGATACTGCAGTAACTTGGGTTTTTGATTCCCTCAAGAAACAGCTGGATGACCCCAAAGTGTTCTGACCCATGGTGTCTGAAGGCCACTATCATGCAGCGACAGGCATCAGACTGGACCCCATTCCCTACTGACACCCCCTCTGACTGGGAGCCAGCTGTCCCCTGCACAGGTGCCTAGGGTCCACCCCCCCCTTTCCAACTTCCAGCCTCCCACATGATGTCAGTGCATGATCCCATCTGACTTCAGGGACATTTTAGCGCACAGAGGAGTTTGAAGGTTGGCTTGCTTTGGTGTTAGGAGCCTGCTGTTTTCTTCTCCTGTGTGAACTTGGGCTTCTACTTGTGCTCTGAGACACTCATGAGTCTCTGGTGAACAACCCTGAACAGGTGCAGGGGTAGCAGGGAGTCATCTGAGACAGTTTTCACACTCAGTGACCCACAGGTGACCATTCGTGTCCTAACAAGCAAGGTGACACAGGTCACGAAGTCACCAATGTATCAAGCCCTTGATCGGGGCTGACTGGCATTTACTGGCTGCTCCTCTAATGACCCTCTGTGGAAAGAACTATCACTTTTATGGACTTATACATCCTGCCTTTGATGGCAAATGGCCTGTCAGCACCAACTGCAGCTATTTAGTCTTTCTGGATCCCCAGTGTTTGTACCGAGAATTTTACCACAGAAGCCACGGATGTGAAAGCATGAGGAAAAGGGGATCGAGTCAGGCCTTTGGGGATAAGCCAGGGAGATGTCACTCCTCTTATTTTTCTTTTTGGAGAAAAATGAGTGGTGAGTTTGACAATTTAAGGCACAAGTCTCCTTCAAGGAATGAGACTCTAGTTTCAGAGGGATATTTTTCTTTCACTACTCTCTTGGTCATGTCCCAGATTCTCAGACCAGTAAGGCTGTGTGGTAGCAAAGACAGGGGTCATCCTGTTAGTTCCTGGGCTGGGCTCTGGTGGCCGCAGAGGGTGGCTCTGGGCCTTCCTTAGGGAAGCCACATAGCTTCCTTCCCTCTAGCTTCGTGGTCTGAGAAGACCTACCTTTTTTCCACCTCTGAATAAGGGTGTCAGCAGTCTGGTTCATTTTTAAAACATGATTGTATTTATTCTTCCTCTTTTTAACAGCTCTATTCCAGCTGATTTAAGCCATCAGTCTCATCTCTCCAGATGTCACTCTACTTCAGAGCCACCCAGCATTGTGTGCTCTCTACCCAGTCTGCCCCAGAAGTAGGCAGCCCAGAACAAAGAGGGGGAAAAGGGGGAACCGCACCTTCAGACCTGAGCCAGGCAGACCAGAGTTCTGGGGGTTGCTGAGCGTTGCTCACCAGGCAGTAGCAGCTCCTCAGTCTCGCATCTGTCCTCCTCCCACCCCTCATCTGCTGTTCCCTACCTTGAATCTCTACACTTACTAAGCCTGAAGCCAAGAAAGGGATCAAAGCAGAAATGTAGAACAACAGGAAAGCAAACAACCATTTTTTCTCTACATGATCTGCTTGTCCATAGGACAGTGACCTTCACATGTGTAGCTCCTTCCTCTCGAGGTCTTTAGTGATGCTGAAGCCACCCATCTTGTGTGTGGCACAGAGGAGGAAGCCTAAATTAATCGAGGGCCTAAGGAATCACCAGAGTTCCTGGGTTTGTGTGGCCAGGAAGGCTGTGGTTTTGGTGAAATAAAATGTTCACCGGGTTTAAAAGGGTGTGAGGAACCAGCGTGGGAAGATCTCATTCCAGGGAGTCTGGAGCCCCCAAGCAGTCCTCCATCCCACTTGCCATCTGCCTTGCTCTGG
>PVLA01006547.1:22931-121710 GCA_004027455.1 Hydrochoerus hydrochaeris
AAAAAAAAAAAAGTCATTTAAAAGGAAAGGAGAGGACCACTTGTACCCCTCATTAGCAGGATGTCATCTAGAGAGGAAATACTAGAAGAGCACTCATGACCTGGTTCCAGGTTCCCACAGATCCCCTTCATTGGTAGATACCTGGGACCCTACCTCAGGGCTGGTTTTTCTCTGTTTTCAGTTGCATTCGGTGTAACAGAGAGTCCAGCACGAAACCGGCGTCTCACACATTAAAGATGCTGCATAAACACTTGGTGGACAAAGATAGACTCTAACATGACCACTGCTAAGAAGAAGCAAGGAGTCACCTGACAGTCCCCATGCTCCGTGAGGCATGCCACACAGCCCCATGACTCTCTCTCTAACCGCACATCACCAAACCCACCCCACTTGCATTGGTGTGGTTTTGTTTTCCTCGTCCTGGTGGTGATTGACTGACTGACTGTCCCTCTGCTAGTCTGTTTTCCTTTGCTCTCTTGGTTCCAGCAGTTCCTCTGGCTAAAGGAAAACTTCCAGGCTCCCTGTGGTGGGGACAGTGACCGCACATCAAGGCCTTCTGCCCCGTCTTGCCTAGCAGCTGCTGTTCGCTGGATATTTTAGTAGTTCCGCCACTGAGAAAATCCTCCATCCCACAGTCAGGAAGGCTTTACAGCTGGATGCTCTATTTTTAACAATGGCCAAGTTCCTAGGAAACCCCTGTTCCCCTCCCAGGCTCTCACAGGCTCTGGGCTTCCTTCCTGCTCCATCAGTGTCTGCGTGCGAAGCTCACACGGTCCTGCCTGATCTGCCCTGGCTTACTCAGCCTCATGCAGTCACTTTTCCCGACTTCCTCCTCCAACTGCAGTTGCTGCTCTGTCTTTACAGTTGCTCTTTCCATTCACTGCTGCTAGCAAGGGCTTCCTGTATACAGCACGGCACATTTTAAATTCACTCACTCTAGTTTACTGCATGCCTGCTCCATGCAAGGCACTGCCACGGTATGTGGGATTCCCCAGAGAACAAAACAGAGAAAAGCCACCTGTCCTGAAGCAGCTTACCTTCTGGTGTGGAAGGCAAACAGTGAATAACAAATGTAATGAAAAACTGCAGTACAGAGTTATAAAATGAAACATGCTATGAGGGAAGTAAGATGAAGTGTGTGGAATGACAGTGCCCAGTAAATTCACACTGAATTGTGACGTGGTTAAGGAGACACACGTGGCTTCCTCACTCAGTTCAGATCAGTGATCAGCAGGCAGTGTTTGCACTATGCACTCTGACTCCATTTGGTAGATTCTCCAACCAAAAACAGTGATAACAGTTACGTATTAATGGATCTGTAAGGAACATACTGGGAGGTAACACTTCAACCAATCAGACGGGGTAGGGCTCTCACTAGTTCTCAGTCTTTTTCATCCACAGCACACAAAGAACATTATGTTTATCAGTCCACTTCAGTTAATGGACAAAGTTGTTCAGAGTGTGAAAGTCCCTGAGGGCTGAGGACCCTAATATCCTAGCACACTTGTAACCCTTTTGAGGCATGCAGAGTAGAAACCTCAACAGTGGTTATCAAATTTTCGTACACCTTAGAATCACTTGGGGTGGTTATAGCGCACATTTATGAGCCAAAATAGATATATGGAGGTACAGGCCCAGGAATCTGCTTGGCCAACTCTGCAAACAATACTGGTGCTAGTGGTCTTAGGACCACACTTTGAACTACGCTGTTGTACTCAAGATTGTAGCATGGTGGCCAAGATGTGGTGACTTACAGCTCAGAAAGAGTGGTGTAGATCAGTGGTCCTCACACTTCAGTGTACACTGGAATCACTTGTAGGGCTTTTGAAAACCCCAGAGTTTCAGGTTGAACCCAAAGATGTGCATTTCTACCAAGGTCCTGAGGCTGCTGATGCTGCCGCCTGTGCCTAGGGCTACCCTTGGAGGACCATTGATGTAAATCATTCAGGAAGCTTGATTCTTAGAGATTTAGGGTTTTATAAACTAACTTTATAGAGGTACTGTTGGGCTCATTTCCTAGAACACTTGGATTAAACGTTACTTAGTCTACTCAGAAACTTGCTTAGTATAACAGGAGAAATACCTTTGAGAAAGAAAA
This sequence comes from Hydrochoerus hydrochaeris, assembly GCA_004027455.1. Classification (NCBI taxonomy): domain Eukaryota; kingdom Metazoa; phylum Chordata; class Mammalia; order Rodentia; family Hydrochaeridae; genus Hydrochoerus; species Hydrochoerus hydrochaeris. The sequence goes on from PVLA01006547.1 coordinate 25,030, forward strand.
TCAGAATAAATTTCCTCTGTGGAGAAAAACCCTGCTCTGCAGTGTGCTTTGCCCATTTTGGTGACCAAGTCAGAGAGGAACGCGAGTTGGAAAGAGTTGGGAGGAGACACAGCGAGCCCTCTGCAGTCCATAAGAGTCAGTTCGGGCACGTCACTGCCGCAACCTCCCTGGGGGTTTGTGCTATCCTGGAGCATCTCCATCATCCTGTGAGTTACAGGGCCCCGTTTCAAGTTAAGAACCATTTCCACGGAGGCTGTGATGCTAGGGACAGGTCCCTTTGTGCGAATACATAAACCACCCTGGCTGCCTTCCCGCCTGTGACCTGGAGAGCACACAGGTGCTGGTTCCAGATTCTGGGTGTGGCCCAGGTGTCGTGGCCTGGTGCTAGTGGTCTTGCAAAGCTTTGGTCTCCAGCTGTGTCAGTCAAAGCTGACCGGCTTCAGATGCTGAGGTCCCGGTGCCTCCGGGTAACAGTGGAAGATGTATGCCACAGACACCCAATGGGTCTGATCCCATCCAGTGCTGAAACAATTGTTTTGTGGGGTGACCCACCTTCTTAGACAAATGAACACAAAACACGGGAGAAATTTTTCTTTTCTAGAACATAAAACAACAGAGAGAGCCAGGCAAGATTCCTCTTGAGACAGGGCTGACACAGGCCCTGCACAGCTGGCCGCAGTGATGGAATGATTCTGAATAGCAATCAAGCCCACGGCAGTGGTAGACCCTAACCCACGTAAACTCAAGCTGAGGTCAGCCCTGGTTTCTACTGCAGCCCTGTCCACAGCTTCCCACCTCCCTCTTGACTGTAATTCGATTCTGCTCTCCTTCCTTCCTAACTTTCCTTCATCTTTACAGATGCAGGACGCTATGGGCTATGAGTTACCCTGGGTGTACTTTGTCAGTCTGGTCATCTTTGGATCCTTTTTCGTTCTAAATCTGGTTCTCGGTGTATTGAGCGGGTAAGCTGACTGTGTCTACATGCTCTTTACAGTGCAGCTGAGCAAGGTCCCAGGCCCTATTGTGAGCAACCCAAGATCCTCAGGGCCAGGACCTAACAGGCCCAGAAAAACCAAAGAAAAAGTCTCCATTCAACCCAGATTCTGGCCCATCTGCTGGGCAGGCTATTTGGCCTCTGATTTGCACCCTGAGGATCCCCGGTCCCAATGCTGCTTGGTCAGCAGCTGGGGAGCCGGCGGTGGGCGCTCGGCCCTGCTCGGTTGCTGTGTGTGCCTCACTAACTATCATTCCATTCTTCCAGGTCAATGATGCCGTAGGAAGGGACTGGCCCTGGATCTATTTTGTTACACTAATCATCATAGGGTCATTTTTTGTACTTAACTTGGTTCTCGGTGTTCTTAGCGGGTAAGCAGGACCAAGGAAAAAGGTCTTGATTTTTCCATTTATTTTTATATATTCTTACTACTATTTCTGGCTCTATTCTTTTTCTGGCTCTAATGAACCTGGGATAGGGGGTCACCTTGGGAGCCTTAAAGTGAACGTCCGTGGCCTGGCTGGGAAAAGGGTTAAATGCACCAGAATGCTGATAGACTGTGGAGAAGAAAGAGATGCCCGTTCCTGCCCATCTCCTCATGGATTCCTCCAGTCCTCAGCCCCAAAGAGCTGCTCAGTTAGGCAAGATGCTTCTCTTGTATCTTAATGACAAGAGCAGTAAGGTGAGACTTTGGGTAGGGAGGCTTGGCAGCAAAAGTCTGAGGGAGGATTCATATACCATGTGCTTTAAACAGGCACAGTTGCTTTGTGATAAGTACTTGCCTGATCTCGAACCAGTTTCTATTTGCAGGCTGGTAGAAAAGATACCAGATTGCCTTTATTCAGTGGCAAGGATGCCAGCATAAAAAGGGTTAGTATATTTGGGGTATATCTCAGTAGCGGAGCACTCGCCTAGTGTACACAGAGCCCTAAGTTTGATCTCCAGCACTGAGGGAAAAAGAGTATATAGACATAGTGATATAAACAAATGTAGACAAAAAGTCTAATTCTCTTCATTTTTAATCCTTAGGCTGAGCAATCCATCACTAGTGTGTCCTTTACTTACTGGAAAGGACTCTTAACCATTTCAAAGCATAGGGTATTTGGGAATAGAGGAGATAAAATTTGCTTCCCTTTCAATTTATCTAGTTGGCTACAAGTATAAAATTTATCTGATTTCTGCCATTGTGCAATGGAATTAAAAGTGACAGAATGACATGTAGCTGGGGCACCAAGTGGCTCTGAGGACAGCTACCTTTTCACCATGAGGACCCACACCAGCCATGCCAAGGCCTGACACCTAAATGCTCCTGGTGACTCATTCGTGGCTGACCCACTCTTCTGCCTTTGCTACCTGGTGGTTGGTGGGGGAGGGTACATCTTCCTGCTCTGCTTGAAATAGGCCACCTGCTTTGAGAGTTTTTCCTAGGCCAGTAAGGACATTAACACTGGAGGACATCCAGGCATGAGGAGAGAGGATCCTGATAGTTTCCATTCAGTGCATAAACTGGGAAGAGCTGTTCCCACCTCTTGTGGCAGCTGGATGCAAGGCAGTGTGCAGGTTCGCTGTGGGAATTGGGTGAAGGAAAGAACCTGCCCTTCCTCATCCTTTCCCCGGCTGATGGCACATCACAGCCCGAGATGGCATTGTACCTTTTGCCAGAAGGAAGCCATGCAAGGGACTAGTGCTTTTTCTCAGGGATAAAAAGTGGTAACAAAATCATAGAAGATCCTGACTCAGGAGGTTAGAAGGATTTTCATTTTTCTGTTCCAACACAAGAAAATGGCCCTGTGTTCATTTATGGATCTCCAAGGACAGAACTGGGGGAGAACAATCAAGCTTGTTTTCACAATTAAGGACAAAAATTCTGAGTTACCCCAGCCTCCAGCTCTGCACTTGCTAGATACATCATGTGGGTCAACTTCACTGTATTTTTCCTCTGTGGGTTTTTTTGTCTGTGACAATTTTTTGCTATGTTGTCCATGCTGGCCTTGAACTTGCAGTCCTTCTGCCTCAGCTTCCCAAAGGCTGACATTATTGGCTATAACTTCACCTTTTAAACTTTAGTGTACCATCTGACAAAATGAAAATGGTAACACCAGTTCATAGGTCACTGGGAAAGCAGAATGAGATCCTTCCTATTAAACCCTTACCGAGGTGACTGGAACACAGTAGAACTCAGTAACAGTGCTGTCGCTGCAATGATTACTATTTACCTGGCTCCTATCAGCTTGTCATGACTGAATATAATCATCAGTGCTTTAAAAGATGAGGAATGTGAGGCCAGAGATGTTCGGTGATTTGTCTGATGTCACTTGGCTGACAAACACCGAAACAGAGACAGAATTCAGGGGCAGCCTCGACTGCCATCTTCCCATCACTGCCTGTTAGAAATGTGTCGAAGGAGCATGGGCTGGAACACGGGCCAGAGCTTTTCGCCTTTAAACATGGGTTTCCACTTTCTTCTCCCAGAGATTGAGAATCAAATAGGAGCAAGTGAGATTCTTCTGCGAATCTGACGTGGAGAATGAGGGCGAGACCGTGAGCCTCTCCTTGAGCAGAACCATCTGTCCACAGCTGTTCTCACGCCCACTCAGAGGAGTGGCTTTCCGGGTGATGTCAAAGCCCAGAAATAAGGGACAGCGGCTGCTGATGGTAGAGAAAAAGAATTCTGAAGCCATGTCTTGGTCTTGCTCAGTCCAAGTGAGATAGAATATGTAAAAACATCTCATTCAATACTTGTTCTTAGTAGTTCTCAAAAATGTTGAACATTTTGCTTTTGCTATTTTGTGGTACTGGAGATTGAATCCAGAACCTTTCTACTGAGCTGTATCTCCAAACCCCTTTTTCAATTTTGAGACAGGGTCTCACTAATTCCCCAGGCTGAGCTCAAACTTGTGATCCTCTTGCCTCAGCCTCCCATGTGCCACCACAAGTTTCAAAACATTAGTTGGTGCAGAACAGAAACATTAAGGTTCTTTGGTCTTTGAAACTGTGAATCTTTGAATCCATACAGTGTTTTTGGTTTTGTGGGTTTTTTTTCCTGGAGACCAACCCAGGGTGGCTGTTGGACCATTCCCAGAACGACTCATTGCTTCTGGCAACTCCAGAGTCACTGATAGGTCTTCTGCCCAGGCTGAGAGGTGTCTGAAGGCAAATGTCTCCCTTTCTGGCTTAGGGAGGCCTCTCACAATTTGCCAAGGGCTGACCACTCTGGGCGCATAGCCCCAGACCAATACAGCAACAAAATACTGTACACAGGCTTCTGTTGGCCAGCCGTATAGTGGCAATGTCTTCAAGGAAGAAGCTTGATTGATCAGGACATTCTTGATGGGGACATCACCCCAAGAATGTAGCAAAACATCCACTTACCTATCAGTCAGACTTCTGGTTAAGCCAACCTTCCAGAAGCACTCAAAAGTGTTTCAGAGCCCCCGAGACTCACCGGCACTAGGACAAGCGTGAACAGTTACTACCAATCTATGCCAGGCTCTGTGCTCAGCATTTCAGCAGATCAGTTCATTTAATGCACATGACAGCTCTGTACGCTAGATGGTGTCCATATCTCTGTTCTGCAGAGAAGAGTGAGGTGTGGGAGTAAACCATGTTTGTTCTAATAGATGAAAACAGAGGCTGAGCCAAGCAGTGGGAACCCATAGCCTTTGCCCCTCACCTTCATGGTATCCTCATCCATCTGCCTGGTTGATGCCAGTAAATTACATGCAAGAAGTGAGAGGTGAAGGACAGGAGCCAAAGCTGAAGGGCAAAGGGCAAGACAGGTAGCAGAAGCAACCCACGGACAGAGAATCCCAGGAAGAAGCCTCAAAGACACCCTGGGAGCCTCAGCAGTGCAGGCTCATCAGCACAGAGGCCAACAGCCCTGGCCTCTTCCTGGCCTTGAGAACCAGCAGGACCAGCCCAGCAGCACTGCAGGCTGGGGCATTCAGGCAGGGGAGGCAGGTGGAGCCCTACATCCAACAGTTAAGGCTGACACAAACCCACCCTCATCAATTATGCCTTTCAATCCTTAAGGAAAAGTTAAATTTGTGCTTGACATGTTCTTCTCATGAAGGCAGAGAATGACATTCCTATACAGTTTCCATTTCCAAAGTAGAAATTCAACAACTTTGATCACCAGAGGGTTAGGTACCCCATCCTTCATCTGGAACATTCATGCACCCAGAGCATCTACTTCTGACAAGGCCAGAGAGAGTCCAGGAGAAGAGCACACAGCTTTTCAAAATGGATCTTTTCAAAATGTTTCCATGCCATTCTGTTGATCCTCACATCAACCATGTGCACATCATGAGCTGGCATCTGTATGGATAATCAGATTACAATCACTTTTCCCTCCAGAAATCTCAATTTCTAGCCTCTTCTGTTTAAAATAGCAACAAGGACAGTGAGAGTCTTGCAGTTCCACATAGAGTCATAGTCAGGTAGAATTCTGCTCTCTGGGATCCAGTTACTTTTGTTTTTAAATGATTACAGACGGGGAGCCTGAGACGCAGCCCTTTGGTTGCCAGGAGGCCCAGGATCTCCCACATGAGTAACAATCCACCCTGTTACCCATTGGGCAATGGGTCCCAAAAAGCAGGGAACTTGATGAGTGAGCATTTTACAACTGGACCTTGGCACCACAGTTCAGCCAATGACTATCCAGGGCAAAGGGCAAAGGGCAAGACAGGCAGCAGAAGCAGGAGCCAAGGGCCAGGCACACATGACCTGCTGAAGAATGGCAACTCACGTAGCCAGTTTTCACTCGTCACAGCAGTTGTGTCCTTTAAAGTTGCTATGGACACTGAATTAGGGACCACCAAATCACTGATCTAGAGGAAATAGGGCTAGGTTCCTGCAAGCTTCAATACATAGTTAATATAGGTTCCTGCAAGCTTCAAATACAAGTTATCAATACAGGTTCCTGCAAGCTTCAAATACAAGTTATCAATACATAACTTTGTGTAATAGATGTTTCTGTTTAAAAACACCTTACCTAGTATCCGTCACGGAGTCACTGACACTAAACTGCTGGCCAACAGCACTGTAATGTAGGAAGGAATGAAGCTTGTCTGCCATACATATTCCTGTGTAAGGCACATCACACACTTCTTGCCCTGGAGAACACTAGAGAGCACTTTAAAACTATGTTTAGGGACAACCCTAAATAGCAAAAAGCATAAAAATGCAAAGCAAAAGTGGCATTAAATAGACTGTGAAAAGGACATTTGTTTACATCATGAGAACTGAAATCAGTAAAGCAGAATGTCACCTTGTTTGACCTCAATTGGTCACGTGCTTTTTAAATTATTCCGCGCATGTCCACAAATGACTGTGAAAGTGCCATGAGTATTGATTTGGGCTTTCAAATAAATTTTGGAGAGTAGACAAATTTATAAATACAGAAGCCACAAATGATGGGGATCAATTGTATTATCAGAGGGGCTAGAGCCTCAGTGGTGGGTATTGACTGGGTTTTCTAGTTACCTCCTGGTACATGCTTTATGTGACACAGCACCGGCCCCCGGTCCTCCATGCCACCCCTCATTTTTCACATTGGCCATTGCTGATGAGAGATGTGCGACTGCTTTATGACAAATCCCACAGCAGTGACTGATTGCCTCGCCAGCTCAGTCTCTATGCCCAGCGCAGCCCATTGGGCTGGGGCTTCACATCTTCATTAGCGGAGTCCCCAGAGCAGATGTGTGGCTAGCATCCAGGGAAGAAGGTAAAGAGAGCCAGGCACTCCCACCGGCACATCCCTTGCTGTGTGGGGCTCCATGGGAGAAACCTTAGTAAACCCTCTGTTGGCCACAAGCCTGGTTATGCCCTCTGCTCAAGAGGAGCCTACAGGAGCCCCTGCCATGGCACTGCTGTGCCACCTCTCCAGCCTCTTTGTCCTCCAGTCATATCTCTCCTCTACAGGATAAAATACAAGGACAGTCAGTCATCCACACACACCCTTCATCTTTCTTTTTCTCTGTGGGTGTTCATTTTAGATCCCTTGCGGTACAAAGGTAAGCTTTCCTTCCGCGAGGCACATGCTATAAAGCAGGACTGGCCCAACTAGATCCCTGACCTATTCTCCCAATTTCAAAAAGAGAATAGGTAGATGTTTCATAATCAGAACTTAAACTTTCTGGAAAATCGTCCAAAAGAGCTAAAATGAACCCTTAGCAACTCATTTCCTTACAACCTCAAACCCATTTCCAGGAAAGAAAAATCAGAAAACACAAATAGATGTGGGCAGGAAGACAGTCAGGGAGCCTGAGACGTGGCCCTTTGGTTGACAAAAGGCCCAGGATCTCCCACATGAGTAACAATCCACCCTGTTACCCATACAGGGGGTCTGGAAAGACAGCTTTTAGAGCTGCTTTGCTTCAGGAGGAAAATGCTGTCTGAAATTTCTCTTACCATACAGCAAGACCAAGGCCATGAGGTTCAGGAGAAGGAGGAGCTGGTATCTGTCCATGCCCACTCCCCAACAGCAAAATCAGGATGGGAGTGAAGCAAGGAAGGCTCCCATCTCCGTCGCGAGCCGTCAGTCTGGCCCCTTTCCCTGGCATAAAAGTCCCTGGGAAGGAAATGAAGGTACCCGCTGGTTGGCAGAAAGCCCAAGAAATAGCAAGTTCAATCCAATTAGAATTGGATTCAATCAAATTTAAGAAGCAAAGTCAATCTAAACCAGAGCATCATTAAGGCAGCAGTTGAAGAGAACACATTAGCTTGAGAGCTTCCACATTCTCCCAGTTATAAATTCCCTAGACTCCGCACCAGCCCCAATCCTATTTCAGCATCACGATGAAGAGTGTTAAAATCCGCTCTCCTAAGCTGTATAGGCAAATGCAGATACTAAGCAGTTACATGGTGATAGCGTCACTCCTACATGACAGTGGATTTAAGAGCTAAGTATTTTGCATCACACCCCCTGCCCCAGCACACAAAGGTTTGTGGGTGCCATCCTTCCTTCCAAAGAGCTTTTCCTGTAAAGTTCTTGGCTTGGGGGCAAAAAACTTCAGAAGGTGATTTTAACAACCCCTTGGCCTGCACCAGACCCTTACTAATGAGAGGAAGAATAATCATAGCCCAGGAAGACCTGGGCACCCCGTGAATAGGCAGACACACAGGGCGTGCACATGACCCACAAGGGCACATCTCCCATGGGATGCACATCCAAAGATAGAACGAAAACAACACAACAAAGGACCAAAACTAGCAAAAGCAGCTTATTTATCCATGGGGGGAGGGTGGAGAAAGGCTTTAGGAATTGAGAAGTAGCCTTGTTGGTCATTGCCTTCTGCTGCCAGCCCACTCCTTGCTCAGAAAGTGAATTCAAAGTCAAGGGGGAAAAAGACCCAAATCACAGACAATAGCAAAGAAACAGCCATTCTGTCAAAACTTTTCAGCATCCCTTCTTTCCAGCAAATCCCAGTTCAATCCCAAGTGCCACTCATTATTACTTTAAACTAAATGCATCATTTAACTCTGATATCATCATGGTTTTATATATTTTTCTATTCTAATTGGATTTTTTTTAAATAAAAGGGTAAGTCCCCAGGACATTTTCTTGTGTTTGGAAACCTTATTGGGCTCCATGTGGGTAAGAGCCTTCCTTAGATTAGAAATTCTTCCAGGCATGCTAAGTATGGCAAGGGAAACTCTTAAGAATGAGAACAGAGACTGAGGAGATTAATCTGCTGTATCCTAAATCAGTGATGTGCCAGGGAAAATCCTGATCCAGAGTATCTGCCAATTTCTATGAGGTAAATATTCCCAACATGGCAGATTTCATGTTACCAAAGAGACATCACGGAAGCGAAGCCAGAGTTGAGAAGAGACGGGTGACTGGCTCTCAAGACCCGGTGTGACTGGGCTCTGGCCCAGTACTGGTCCTCACACCTGTGTCACCTGAGGACTTGTGAGACTTGTTTCAATTGCCACCCACTACTTGGTGGCATGGAAACACACGTCTCATAACGATCATGAAGGGTTTTTAGTTATTGTTTGGAAAAGGTTTATAGGTCTTTGGAGAACAGTCATTATTAAAAGGCAAAGCTAGAAAAAAGGGAAATGGGCTTTTCCCATCCCCTTAGACACTCTTGCCTGTGTGAAACACGCCCCACTGAGGGACTCTTCCATCGTGTGAGCCTTAGGACCAGCACCAGGCTGACTAGTGGAAACTCTCTGAGGGCGGGAGGGGCACTGGCTCAGGGCTGACAGTACGAAGAAGCCTTTGATGCTCGCTTCATCTCCCCTTATCTCTGTCTCTCCTCCCATGCCTACCCTTCTCTGTCCTCTCCTGCCCTGCCCACTCCTCACTCCCTTCTCAGCGAGTTTTCCAAAGAGAGGGAGAAGGCCAAGGCTCGGGGTGATTTCCAAAAGCTGCGAGAGAAACAACAGCTGGAAGAAGACCTCAAAGGCTACCTCGACTGGATCACGCAGGCAGAAGACATTGACCCGGAGAATGAGGATGAAGGCGTGGATGAGGAGAAGCCCCGAAACAGTGAGCAGCCTTCTTCTGTCTTTGGGCTGGGTGCTGGGTGAGAGAGACAGAACCAGGTCAACAAAATTGTTCCCCACTTTCACAGCCCATAGATTGTCTTCCCAGAGCAACCTCTGTCTCACTGACTGCAATCATTTGCTACTAATAGGAATTAGTCACAGATGGGAAGTGCTGCTAATCTATAAACCCTCCCATTTCTTTTAGAGTCTTTGACCTGAAAAGGCACTTGGAAGTTTGCTAAGGTGAAACCTTCTTTACATCAGACATCCTCCTCATCCAGGTCTCCTGCTCTAGGCCTGTTCCAAAGTAACACTTTCCACCTGGAACCTTGGAATCTTCCTCTCTTTGTGGTACACTTCCAGGCATTACTGAGCTTTCCCACAGGAAAGGGGTTAAAAAGTTTCTCTTAAGTAGGTTAGATTCAAGGAGCCAGGAAGTGCTAAATGAGAAGGATGGGAGAAACCCAGAGGACTTGGACAGAATACAATTAGATTAGAGAAATTAAGCCAAATTCCTCCCTCTGGGGCTTCACATGGTAGACTGATGGATAGGCTGTAACTGGGATAGAAATGAGAGCAATAGATGCTACGCATCCACAAGCCTACTGAAGGTGATGAATCATGGAAATTCACATTAGCCCAGTGGTTTTCCAGGTGGTCCCTGGGCCAGCAGCAATAATAGCAGCACCTGGAAACTCTTGGAAAGTGAAACCACTGGAGCTTTGCCCAAAAGTACTGACTCGGATGCTCCAGGGGCGGTGCCCGCAGTGTGGGTTCACAGGTCCCTAAGATGTCACGATGCCAAGTAAAGGTCAGAACCACTGGGTTAGCTAACTGCTCTCTGTTCCCTGTGCCCTTGCTCTCTGTGACTCTGACCACACTTTTCCTCCTCTTTCTGGGTGGAGTATCTCTTTTGCTGCACATGTCTGAATAGGTATATTTCTGGCTTCTTAGCAGCCTAGTTTAAAACAAGTTCCTAAACACTGGGCATCTACAGTAGTTAAGGAATCAAACAGGTTAAAGAGCCAAGCAGAACATTTGTGGCATGGAACCATCCAAGGAAGGACAGGAAGCTAGAAATTTTCCCTGAGCAGAAAGGGACACAAGAAAAACCTGCAAGGAAAGGAACAACCAAAGATGTTAACAGAACAGAATCTCTGTTCTCTCATCATGGAATGATTTAATAAATCTGTCAACTACTCCCTTCTGATAACTCTGCTCAAGGTACAGATGCAAAATTAAAATACATAAACAACAAGAGACCGATAACAGCATAATTTAATAACCTAAGAAGGCCTTCATGCTCAACTAAGTAGTTTTGCAACTTGGAAGACGGGCCTTTGATGGATTATAACAATGAGCAATGAAGCCACTGAGGGACTTTCTGGAAGAATGCCCGACAGCTTCCATTACTCTGTTGACGGAAATGTGGAGCAGTCCATTAGTTTGTGGTACTGAGTGGTATGGTAAATAAATAAATTGGTCTGTGAGCCACAAAGAAGCTTACCTCTAAAACACAGGAATTCATGTCTTGGCTTCTTGTGCTACCTTCCTTCAGAGTAGAGCCCTTTCCAGTGGTTAATAGTAATAAGCATTTTTCTGAGCAAGTGTTACTAAAAACATGCAACACCCAGTACTTTCCGAGCAAGTAGTGCCATCCGCTGAGACGTGTAGCTATTCTGTTCTCTGTCTAAAGCAAGAACTTCCAGGGGGAATCATTCTGCTTCTCTAATTTGCCCATTGAGTGCATAAATCCCAAGGAGAGTCTGAGCAGGGAGTATTCTTTGCTGCTGGAGATCACACTGACAAGGCCTGTCTACCCAAATTTCTGGCCAGGCTCCGAGAAGAGCATAATGAATGACCTGCCCCAATAGACCGAGTCTCAGCCAAGATTTACATAAGCCCAAATATGGATAAGACTGGACTTCAGAGGCCATTGTTTTTGTACCCTTGTACCACTTTTTAGTGACAAAAGGAGCCTGTGGTGCCCGTTTCTTGTCCTTGGCCACCCTTGTCCTGTGAGGACTGGCACCTTTGTGAGTAGAATTGCTGGTGGGACAGTTTCACAGGGTGGAGCAGGGGAATGAAGGTCTCCAAAAGCAAGGTTTGGAAAATCAAGTAGACTTGTGTGATGGAATGGAATGTGAGACTTAAGAAGAGAGCCAGAAAAAGAGTCCAAACAAACTGTGTCTACTGGGAAATCCAATTAAAAGTAAAGTTGATGTGATTTATTTATTAAGGGTTTGGAGGCTTAATGGACTTACAAAAAAGGCAAATCTGTGGCTTCAAAACTACACTCTTATACACTCTTTGGAACTTCATAGTTTGCACTTTGGAATAAATACAAAGGGAGAAGTGCTGCTACAAATTAGATGTGTGTCTTAATTACCGTAGTATCTCAGCCTTTGAAATTTTAAAATATGGCCAATTCTTTTCACTTTGAAAGCAAAGTAGGTTGTTTGTTTGTTTTTAAGGAAAAAAGTTTGATCACTTCACTGTACCTCTGGTGACTCTGCTTTTATCCGGCGCCTTGTCTCTATCAGCATACCCCAGATGCCACTGGTGTCACGCATGGGAGATAGAGCCAGCTGCATGCAGGCACAAATCAGTGACATTTCACTCTGTGGCAGGTGTGCAACCTAAACAGATCCAAGTTACTCAGTTTTCCTAGGAAAAGCTATGAGGCCACTGAGGAAGAAGAAATAGGTTGGAAGATATCAGAGAAGGAAAAAGCAATAAATAGATAGATAGATAGATAGATAGATGGCATTTATCTAAATAATTAGAAAGAGTGATGCCAGTATTCCACTCCATCCATCCATGTACAAATTGAAGATCTACTGCTAGGCACTTTTCTAGGGATTGGTGAGATAGTGACATACAAAGTAGTCAAAAAACCCTGCCCTGTGGAATTCATATTGCTGCCAGAATACAGGTAATAAGCTAGCGTGTTTGAGAGCACTAAGTACCATGGAAAAAGTGTAGTCTGCTCCAGCAGCTTGATGAAACTGTGGATGGGGAACAGCAGTACTGAGAAAGTGTAGTGTTAGATGGCTTGGCTGCGGGGTACCTTATTAAGAAGGTAGCCTTTGAGTCAAGATGTGAAGGCAGCAAGGGAAGGAAGCATGCAGATGTTTGAGAAAAGAGCGTCCCAGGCAGAGGGAAGGCCAATGTAATGGCCTCGGGGCAGGAGGATGGCTGATGTATCTAAGCACAGACACAGAGAGGCAGATATGATGGGACAGGAGATAAAGCAGAAGAAAGTGGTCACAGATGAGCTTTAAGGGCACCCTGGAGAAGATCCTGAAACTCATGCTGAGAATTTGGACTGGAACAGGAAGTGAACCAAGTAGCCACTGGAGATTTTAAGTGAAAACATGACACGATTTGACATGTAGCTAACAGGATTCCTCTGGCTGCTGTGTGCTGGATGGAATGGATGTGAGCAGGGCAGGGGTTCCATCAGAGGTTGCTGCCTTGGGCATCATTTTTGCTTTGCTTTGGCAACAATGGAGGTGATAAAGTCAGAGTTCAGGGTGACATCATGTGCCGATATATCAGCTATGGGATGTGAGAGGGAGAAGTCACAGATAGTTCAAAACAATATAAAGCATGGAATGGCCATTTATTGACAAAATAAAAACAGTCCAGTAGTTAAGAGCGTGTGAAGAAAGATATCTCGGACCTTTTAAGTGTAAAATGCTTATGAGACCTGCAAGCACAGATGTTGAGTAGGCAGTGGAGAGTAAATCTGAGTCTAGGAAAGTGATCTGGAGGCTGAATTTCCATCAACAACCTGTAGAAGATATTTAAACCCATTTGTCTTGATAGAGTCCCTAGAGAATGGTGCACACAGAGATGATGAGATGGGATGAGATGAGATGAAGGAACGAAGAGAAGCCATTCCAGGGTTTAGAAATTGTCATGATGAGGAAAAACCAGTAAGAAAGACAGAAAGGTATGACAAATGCTGGGAGAAAAGCAGAGGAAGGACCGTCAGTGATGCCAGGAGACTAAACAAGGTGAAGACTGGAAACTGATCACTGGACTTGGCAATGTGGGGCTCTCAGGGGCCTTCACAAGAGCTATTTGGTGGGATGTTGGGGCCAAAGCTCGATGCAAAGCATGAGTCTCTTGAGTTTATATTGCACCTAGGATGACATCATGCATTGCTCCGTGGGTTTCCTAGTCACTTGGCATGGCCCAGCTGCTAGCCAGCTGAGGAGTGAAGCCATTATGATACTAGAGGGGAGAGGAGGAGACTCACATGGTCCAGCATGACCAGGAGGTCAGTGGTCAGAGCCAGCCCTTCATTACATCCGCATCTGCAGCCACGTCAGGCCTGGGCCTTGCCACTGTGCCTGTCAGTAGACAGCCTCTTAAAAAGAGGAGAATAGGATATTCAAGGGCCATTGCAGGGCCCAAAAGGCAAAAGAGAAGCAGAAAGGAGGCCTGTGTGCACTGTGGCCTCCCCGCTCCAGGCTGAAGTGAGCGTCGCTTTTGAAGGAATCAATTGCAAAGTCATCCCTGCTGCACAGAGTTCACTGTCATCAGCTGAGACATACGGTTCCAAGGGACAGGCTCCATCTGCCTGCTCCAGTGTCAAATACAATAAAAGGGCAGGCACTAAAAGGAGAAGCTGTAAAATAGAGAGACAGAGAGAGAGAGACAGAGACAGAGACAAAGAGAGAGAGAGAGGGACAGAGAGACAGAGACAGACAGGGCAGAGAGAGAGACAGAGACAGGGACAGAGACGGGAATTTCATCTTTCTTTTTACTGCTCACAAAGATCAAAAAACTGAATTTATTAAATATCTATCCATATGGGAATTTCTTTCATGTCATTAAGATGATCTAAATGCAGTCTCAGCCTTCTAAAGCTTGCAGCCTAAGACAGCCACTTATGTGGATGAGCATATAAAAGACAGACAGACGGTAGAACCAAAACATTGAATTTCCACATAGATAAGCAGGATTAAACATTTACACTGGTGGCGTTCAGTTATGTGACTCGGGAGCCACTTTTGCAATCATCATTAACCAACAGAGCCACATGGCTGCAGCATGCCCTGCAGAGCCTGGGATAATGTCTCATTGAAAGATGGAAATGGGAGGGTTTGTGAGAGCTGCAGGTTGCCCACAGAAGGAACCCCATGTGGCTAGCAAGCAGTAATCAGAATATCATTGATTTACATTATAGACATGTCAAGGGCATGTGCATAGTTATTTGATCTTTTTAAGAAACTTTAAAAAAAAAAAAAAACCTTTACAGTCAGTATTTTCCTGGACCTAGGTCCTGGGCAGAGGTAGCCACATGTCTGGCTGTTGACCAGAATTCCACGCAGCATCTAGCTTAGAATGCGGAAGAGGAAACACTGCCATTTGGTTTTCTCCTTGATCCTCTTTCGTGTATGCTCTTAAGTGGTCATGCTTCCAGCAGCCATCCTGAGCCTGTGCCCCTCGGCGAGGGCAGACTCTGTCGTACAGACACAGCTCTCCTGTGCTCCCTGTGAATCTCAGCTGACCCGAATCAGAACCCTTCAGCTCTGGGAAGTTACCTTAGAGACAAGGCGAGGAAATGGAAGCTGGAGATGGGAAAAAAACACTTGGACTAATTACTGGAGAAGTCAGACACACATCTACTGATTCCACATCCAGGGCTCTGCCCACACCAAGCTGCCCACAGCTTTCTCAGACACCCCCAGGCAAAAGCACTCCCGGCCCTCCCTCCACTCCCTTGGCATCTGGGGCCAGTTTCACCTACCTCTTCAGAAGTCTGTTTGCTAGGCCTATTCTGAGTATCCCACTTCCTGATGGAACCCAGGGATATGAGACTAGGTCATGTCTAAAAATTCAGTGGACACAATGCCATGAAAGCATCATCTTCTACCCTCTTCCCATCCAATAGAACAGGTGGGCTCAGGCCATCACTGGAGGTGCGTAGCTTCGTTGTTCTGTCTGCTAGAAGCAACTTCCCTGCGGCATCATTAATGACTTCCTTTCAAAGCCACTTCCTTTAATGAACGCACTTGCTTTCCAAAAACCTTACATCTCTTTCCACTCTTGAAAAGTACCATTTGCAAACAAGCAAATAAGCATGAACTCCTTATCCTTACAGCCAGTGTCACAGGGTAGGGACACTGAAGTACCCTGGCCCAGAGTCAATTCTCAAGAGATAAAGACAATGGTGACAGCTGGGAGTTGCTGTAACCGGGCTCTGCAATGGACCCTTCTGGTTCTGGATGCTGATGCACAGGATCCCATGGACTCAACATCATGTGCTGATCCTTGGGGGGGGGGGGTCATGCCATGACAAGGATCTAGGTGGGGCATTTCTTAGCTAGCACATCTGCACATCTGTCTTTGCAGCCCAGTCTGGCTGTTGCACTGCCTGGTCCAGGAAGCAGTGGGAGGGCCAAGTGAAAGGGGTGCTGGGAAGCCTGCACACCAGCTGGTCTCCTGTGAGTGCTAGGGAATCTCTAAAGCAGTCCACCAGCCAGGCATTAGAGGAGAAGGGGCCTTCCAAGCTCTGCCCCATGCCAAGCACTCACAGCCGTGTTTGGCAGTTCAAGAGGCCACAGGCTGCCTGCTCTGTCCCTTGCTAGTTGGCTGGTTACCAGCCTAGGGCAAAGCTTGCTCCCTTGCAGCTGTCAGGAACTGTGACCATCTTCTCTTTGAATGACAGCTGGATGCTTCTGGAGAAGTGAGAAGTGAAAAACACACAGCATTTAAACGGGAGGCTTTTATAGCCTGCCTGTGACCAGCATTAGCTCAGCCAAGAGGTGCCTGACTGTCTGCACCTCGGTTAGCAAAGGCTCCATTCCCAAGGAAGGCACCTGCTCTCCACACAGGCATCCTCTAATGCCCAGGGCCACATTATTAGTGGAAAGAAAGAGGCGGGCTGGACCCAGACATTAACCTTCATGTGGCTGTATTCTCAGGGGCATGTGCCAGGCCAAAAAATTATAAGCCGAACAAATTTCAGAATATAAAAGGTTATGTTTATGAGAGGAAGTAAGGTCAACAACAGCTGAGGAAGGTTCCAGAAGAAAGACTCTTTCCAGACATCTGCCTTGGCTTGGTCTAACTTTTACCGCCTAACACCTGGGTGAACATGAAGCCCATATGGAGGGGGCTGTGAGACCTGAGCTGGGTGCTGTGCAGGTAACACTGCAGTTTCTGAGGGACACAAGGCACAAAGGAGCCACCAGGCCCTCTCCTCTGGTTTAAAGGGTGAGTGCACAGCTGTTTTCCTGGGATTGGGGGTAAGCTAACCCACAAGGGGCAGAGCAAGTGGCTGCAGCCTCTTGAACTACCAAGTGTGGCCGTGAGTCACTGGCATGGAGCAGAGCTTGGAAGGCCCCTTCTCCTCCGGTGCTCGGAGGGAGCTTCTCTGCCTTACATCCAGGATCTCAGCCCAAGCAGCCTCTTTCCAGCCCGCTTCTCTCTCCAGGGCCTTTACCACCTTGTAAAATGTCCCTGTCTCCTTCCACTGCTCTTCCCCTGCCTCTGAGACCCATCCTTTATCACCTGTGTGATGCAGCCCACTTAATATTTCCAGAGCTTTCTGTGTTGTTCTTGCTCAGGAGCTTTGAACATGCCTCCATGGCTACACAGTAAAGCCTGGACGTGTCTTGGTAGTCTGAGCATTTCTCCTCTGTCACAGCCAGTGACTTGGACCATATCTCTCCCCACTGCTCCCAGACCAGACTGTGACCTGCTCTCTAAACATGTCTGCTGCTTTCCTTCTTCTGAATCTTCACTCATCATTCTTCTCTCTCCCTCCTCACCCCAGCTGCTCCTCCCAGCTCTGCAGCCCACCACAGCACCTCCTGCCCTCCCAGCCCTTCCCTCTCAGGGAAGGCCCCACCAGGGGACTTCTGACCTTCTACCTGCTGAGCCAGTGTGATAGGGCTGGCCCAGCCTTCCCATCCCATCACGCAGAAGACTTTCAGATGCAGCAAACGTGCTTTGTTCAGTTCCTGTTCGTTGAGCTGGGCGTGGGGTGCACACCTGTAATCCCAGCACTCAGGAGGCTGATGTGGGAAGATCACCATGAGTTCAAGGCCGGCCTGGGCTACGTAATGAGACCCTGCCTTAAACACAACAAACTTCCCATTCATGCACTCTTGCACATGCTCCAGGGCCATGATTTATATATAATAGACTCCTCCCCACTCCCCAGCATATTGAGTTGAATCCATTTTGGATTTAGAAAATAGAGATTTTTATAGACTTCCATCCTTCCCTTGTTGGCCAGAAAGCTTTCATCTCTTTCTAGCCTTACCCATGGCAGACCCAAAGAAAGGGCATTGTGGTTGGCACTGGGGGCAGAAATGACTTAGGAATTGAGGACTGGGCCTAGCAGAACAGGCGGAAAAAACTAGAATAGTGGATCCTTTAGAAGAAGAATTTGTGTGGTTATGGAAGTGGGGGTAAAATCCTCCTCACTCCTGGTCCTCTCCTTGAGCAGCAATCATGGTTTCATTGCTCATGTGAGGAGTCAGTGTTTGCATTGTAAGGTTGATCACCAAACACATATTAGTCCTCTGTGGGACAGAGGACAGTTGCAGAATGATCAGGAGCCTGAGAGGGGATATGTATCTCTTCCTTGAGTGGGAGAAGGGCAGTGCATAGATTGCTATTAGCCACATGTAGTAAATGGAGAAATGGAGATTCAGCAAAGTTAAGTTGTCCATGTCAAACAACCTGTAAATTGCAAAGATAGGCTTTGCTCCCTGCTCTGCCAACTCCATGCCTCCCTCTTCTATACCACTCTCTTCCTCTCAGTATCAGGACTGCCCTCCTCCTCCAACCAGCAGGATTTAGAAGAGGCGTCTTCTCAGGCAGAGTAGCCTTTTCAATCCACTCTGTTAAAGCATTTTTTACTCTTGGTCAATATGTGAAGCAGGATGAATGGAGGAAAAGAAGCAAAGAGAGGGTAGCAGGAAAAACTGATCCTAAGTTATGACAGAAGGGAGGATGAGCCTGATTTTTAAAAAATAGCTGAGGGGCTTGGGGTACTGTTTGGTGGTAGAGCATGTACTACCATGGAGAAAGTCCTGGGCTCCATCCTAGCACCAAGAAAAAGAAAGAGAAGACAAGGGGAGGGGAGAAGAAGAAAGGAAGGAAAGGAGAAGGGAGAGATGAAAGAAAAGGAAGGACGAAAGGATGGACTTTCTTATTAGATTATAAGAACTGTGTTTGAAGCAAGAAAGGAAATTATGCTTTCTAGTTCAAAGGCAAAGTGAGTTGAGATCAAGCACCACTGGCTTCACACGGAAGAGGCAGCTCATTTGGAAGGAGACATGCTGATGATGTGGCCCGGCGGAAAGTCATTCAGTACAGGCTCCTTTGGACTTGAGTAGAGGAAAGGGATTGATCACTGGAAATGCTCCTGAAATGGCCATCCTCCCTCCCTGACCGCCACTGTCCTGCCTGGACAGTGTACCACCCTAGGAATGAGACAGGGTGTGACACTGGTGCATAGGATTGTGCAGTGCTGTGGGGCCATCAACACCCAGAACCTCAGCCTTGCGATGATTCTGGGACCCTGAGCATTATGATGATCACTAGGAACCTTAGAATTATGATCACCCCAAGAATGTCAGCCTTATGATCACCCTAGAACCTGACCATTATGATGGCCCAGCAACCTGACGTTTATGATGACCTCAGAGACCTTGGCATTGTAATCACCCCAGCGATCTCAGTGCTATGAGGACTCCATACAGGGGACCTCTATCTTGGGAGAGTCCCCATGAGGGAGTGGTATGTGGAGTCTCTGGAGAATTCCTGTCACTGATCTGAAGCCACAAAACCCTTTGACAAATTGGTCTGCCCATGCCCACTTAGACTTCCTTGGGGTAGGGACCCAGTGAAGTGCTGATTTGATTTTAATTTGGTACTTGTCAATCTGACTTGACACACCTGGGAGCAGACAGCAGCTTGGCAGAGGGAAGATGAATCATCTTGAATTTCTTTGTGATCCATCTGCTCCAGTAACCAGTGTGTTCAGCACCAAAACAAAGCCACCCACAACCCAGGCCCTCTCAGCTCCCACCTACCCCACTCTCCACGTGTAAACACTAGGCCTAAAAGCCCATGCACATCGGAGTCCATGATCTGTCAGAAGGCCATTGGTGAGGGAGAATGACAGCTCCTGCTTTTCTTGTTGCTTGCTGATGTGGAAAATCATCATCTGGTTTTGGAGAGATTAGCTGCGTAGTGTATTTTCATCACTGGGGCACATGGGAGGCTGATTTACAGCACGTGGAATCCTGGACCCAGTGAAAAAAGCAGAAAAACTGAAATGCTGAAATGCTCCTGTGCTGCTGGCGTGGATAATGGCTTGGAAGGATAGAGAAGCAAGAGGCAAGAGAGCCCAGTCAAGAGGCCAGCAAGGCCTAAATGAGAGTTGACAGGCGGAGAGTGGGTTGGAAAGGCAGCCTGTATCCAGTAGGACGAAGTCAGGGGAGGGTAGACCCTGAACATTTGCCCCAGAGCCTCCAGAGTAAATAGCACGTGTGTCTCCGCTTGGAGGACAGGCCTCTCAAGAGGGCTCTTCTGGGAGCTGGTCAGGCCTGGTTGCTTAGCAGTGGCAGCCTGGCTGCTCCAAGGCCTGTTTTCCATCCATGACTATAAACACACCGCAGCAGTCCCTTACCCTAAAAGGCTGCACATGCAGAATTCCAAGGGACTCTAGCTCACTTAATCCCTTCCCTCGTGATTAAGTGGCTTATGAAAAGGAAAAAAAGATTGAGTAACAGCCCCGAACATAGGGTACTGATGGCTCCATTTTTCAGGATAACTTCATCAAATGGAAATGCACAGGCCTCTGGTGAAAGCTAAACGGTTTCCAGGGAAGATTTATGCTCCCATCTAATAGGAAAGATTCTGTCCTCTCACATAACTATAGTACCTGCTTTAAGTACTGTACTATTAATCACCGGGATCACTTTGTAGTGGATCCACACAGTCAGCTGGACAGGACAGCAGCCTGGTTAAAAACAACTGAGAATCTGCTGAAGGAAGCTGCTCCATAAAAGGAGTGGCCCGCAGAGGGATGGATGGAACGCCTCCAAGCAGAGGGCCCTGACAGTGCTGGGCTAGGGGGACAGTGGGGAGGGAGGGGCAGCTGCAGAGAGCAGGGGTGGTTCATTTGTGGCTTATGATCTTTCTGTTCCTGTGCCAGGCCCTGGGTGCCTTCTCTAGATACATGGGCAGATTATCACAATTTGAAAATCACAGATTCTGAACTCCTGGGGACAGAGGGGTTCCTGAGTCACTGAGTCCATCCCCCAGCCTGTGGGTTGAAGCGCAGGGCCTCCAGCCATACCTTACCTGTGTAGTGGTGTTGGGGCTAAGCCAGGGGCATGGGCTACTGCTTCAGGGTCCCATCCACCATCAGACTGGACAGCTCCACTCCCAGTTGACTATGTTCAAGCTTTCATTTCTCTTGGAGATCTAGGTGCAGGTTTTAACACTGGCCCTGGGGAAGATCAAGGACTTGCTCATAGGTGCATCATGGAAACTGGCCATGGGCTCCCAACATAGAGCAGGCAGGTTCATGTGTTTCCAAACACCTGACTTTGAACCTAAACTTGGGCTTCAATGCAAAGGCCATAAATCCCCCTCCCCAAACTCCCAGTCGAAACCACTTCCCCTCTAAGAACAGGCCGAAGAGGAAAAGCATGTTTGCACAGGGAATTCAGAGTCCGAAGGTACCAACCTCAGAGGAACGGTGCCTGGTGAGAGCCTCATGACACTAGACCCAGTGTATAGGGATCCTGTTCGCCACCAAAACCTCCAGAGAGCCCGTGGGAAGGAAAATGGAAAGAAAAGAGGGGCCTTGACCTTTACTCACTCATAAAAAATACACTCACTGCACTTTAGAATTAATTCATCAGTCTAACCAAAACTACCCCGATCAAAGGCCTGCAGAAGTGAGCCCCTAAACAGACAAGCTTGATAAGGGAAGGGTAAAGGTTTATCCTTTCCAAAAATATGTATGTGAATTCTGATAATGTTTTTCAGAGATTTATTTTATTTTTTAAAAAGTGAAACTATTTAGATATTTTTAAAGTACTGAAATCAGGCTCTAAAAATTTTCACGCACCTGAATCAGAGTCACATTAGAAGCATTAGTGTTCACTAAGGTCAGCCAGGTCCAAGCAATGTAAGACAGATAGATGTTTGCTTTGCCCAGCAGAGGCAGAACAAAAGGTGCGTACCAGCCCCCAGGAAGGGCATCTCTGGGCATGAAAAGTCAGATCAGTGGTACAGGGTCCTCCGCCACTCAGCCCGCAGCTCATTCCACCCTTCCACAGGAACGAGGACCCTAGCTGGTCAGTTGCCACCAATCAGATAGTGTCCCCCAGGCTTCCATCAGAAAGACCACAAGCTTCAGGGACAACTGCAGAACTCTTCTTGAGCCTGGGGGAAGGTATAAAATAATTTCTATTAACTAGAATTTTCATAATCCCTTAACTTATTCTGTTGCTCAACCACGTCATACCCCTTGATTAGATGAGAACAGTGCTGTTGGATGAATGACCCTTATTGTTCTCTCCTCCAAGAGGCCTGCCACTGGGGTCACATAATAGTCCCATGTTGTAATGGAACAAATAGGAGCCTAAGAAACAACAGGCAGCCCCCTTCGAGGGGCTGCTGACTGCCAGTCTGCAGTTTGCTCTCCCAGTAGAACACAGGGGTCAAATCAGACAGCTCCAAACCTCCCCTGGCTGCTGATGCTTTGTTTTCTTTGGCTCTCAGTTGATATATGTTAGCTTCAGCCCTGGGAGTCTGGGTGAAACTCAGATTGTCCCAGGCTATCAAACTCGAGAGAATGTCGATAAATCCTACCATTCTTCAGACTACTAGATCTCCTGCAGGGTGGCCCGGACCTCAAAAGGCAGCTCAGATTCCCACAAATCCTGTGCACACCTTTATATACCTGTGCACCAATTTCCGCGTGGTGGGCCGAGCCCCATCATTTGCCTTCAGGCATTGTTCTCCTGCCTCCCCAGCCCTCACTGTCCCCCTCCCAGCATTGTTTCACCCCCACCCTTTGTTCTGCCAAAATACCTATCCATACCTACAAAATGATAGTCATCGCACATGATCTATTGCATCTACTTAATGGTCTATCCTATGCCATCTGCCAGGTCGTACGTTCTTAAAAGAAAGGATTCTTTTATTCCCAGCATCAACATAGAGCCTGGTACGTAGGTGAGGAATTGGTGAGAATATTGGTAAGAAAAAAGATGGGAAATAAGGGGATAAAAATGGGGTGTCGGCCTGAAAGATTTTGGAATTTCGCCACTGGGAGAAGATAAGTTGGACCTGTCTTAGCACTACGTCAGATCTAAAACCAGATTAGTTGAGACCTGGTCCAGCAGAGAACATGTAAGGAACCAGACATGCATATTAATATTTATTCTTCCGTTCCTTATACATCATCCCTTCTTTTGCACTTCTTGGGGAGGATAGGGCTCTTCCACATCTTTGTATATTCCCCTCTTCTCCTTTGTCCTCTTCAGATATGTTCAAGGAAGTGTTGGGAATAGCCTTTGTTTTATTCGATCTCAAGAAGACCAGCCTATCAGCTAAGAAAAGCAGTTGGGAAATGGTTAAGAAAGTACCAACAATAAATTCCTAGTTGCTTCTTTAGGACCGGAAAGCTGAATACGGTTAAGGCTTGAAAAGGTCGGCTTCCTTCAAGGGGCAGAGGTTTCGTTTCATCCATTCTGTGGGCTTCGGCATAACGCTCATTTCATTCACTGGCTGCAGTGGAGATTTATGGAGTGAATGTTATCACGGGCAGAGATTTAATGAGATCTCAACCGTATCTCCTGGTTATAGTGGAAAGCAACCATTTTGGTAATAAATAGAGAACAGCATCTAATTTGTAAATTCTTCTTTCCGTTGCTAAGTTTAATCAGATCAGTGAAACTGAAGGGAATTGTTGATAACCAAAAATTATTTTCCATGTCTTAATCTGGCCAGGAAATATTACTCCTAATGGAAATGGCATGTTGCTCTGGCAGTGGCCGGGGCTGACATTTGTCATTAGACTAACCCAATTGTTGCATATTGAAAAATATGTTTGAACTGTAATCTATTTAAAACCAAACTGGAGCTGGGCCCCATATTGCTCTGTTATTGGTACCACTGGGTCATAGGAGGAAAACTTCTTTCTAGTTAAAATGCAAAAATCTCTACCAGTGGCCATCCAACAATTTGACCTCATTGAGTGGGCAAAGCAAGGTCACATGGAGCAGCACAGAGCCCAGACTGGTCACAGGTAACATTTCCCCTCAAGGCAAATGGCGACTTAAGAGAACAGGACACGAGTTTAGTGCACTGGTTCACACCAGTAATCCTAGCATTTTGGGAGGCTGAAGCAGGAGGATTGCAATTTGGAGCCCAGCCTGGGTAACTTAGTGAAACTCTGTCTCAAAAACAAAGGACAGGGGCCCGGAATATAGTTCAGAGGCAGAGTACTGCCTGGTAAGCGCAAGGTCCTGAGCTTAATTTCTCGTACCAAAAAAAAAAAAAAAAAAAAGAGTTAGGGGTAATTAGGGTTGTAGCTCAGTGCAAATGCCCTGGGTCCAATCTCAGTACCAGAGGGAAAGAGAAAGAGGGAGGAAGAGATAGAAAGCAAGGGAGAGACAGAGGGAGAGGGAGAAATGGAGAGAGAGAGTGAGGGAGAGAGAGAGCGCCATGCATTATTTTTATGTTTCTAGAGTTAGTTCTCTGTCGTGTAAAAGGTCCAAGTCTAAAAGATCTGACTTTAGATTTTTATATAAAGGAGATCTTGGTTTGAGAGAAAGAGAAAAGGGAAGAAATCTGAATTTTCCAGTCCAAGTGGAAGATGGAAGGAAGAAGGTGTCAGAATTGGAGCAGAGAGTCAAACACTCAGACCCCAGAGCTCTCATTTAATTCTAACCCCTGGAGCACCAAGCCCCAGGAGGTGAAGCGGGGCAGAGAGGGGGCTGGAGAGAGGACACCGTCTCTACCAGGGCCCTGGTTTAGTTTAAGATTTAAACAACAATTCAAGAGGCACAACAGAAAGGTCAGCCCAGCTGTCTTTTTTTTCTGGTTGTGTTCACATGTTTTTTTCACGATTAGCCATAATGGAAGATTTTCACAAATCATCTTCTCATGACCTGTTAAGCGCAGGTCAGTTGTTGTTAGCGCACAGTAGGAATTTCATGAATGTTTTATGATGGGAATGACAGCGCATCTGGGACGCAGATGGCCCAGAGGAAAAATAATCAAGGGTGAGGTTGACTTCGAGGTTGGCCCTGAAACACATACATCATCACAGATGAGCCGCAGACTCCTGCTGACTCTCAGATGCAAAGCAGGTGGGTTCTGACACTCTTCTGTTTGTGTTTGTATTACACATAAATGTACAGTATCCAGGCATGCACGTGATCTCACACACACACACACACACACATGCACAGAGTGGTGGTATTGAATATTTCGAATGACACTTTTTGTTAGTTAAGCACCTTCTCTTAGTTGTATTGTCTTTAATCTTCACTTAACCTTCCCAGATGGGTTTGATCGTGTCCATTTTTAGAAGAGCAAGGCGAAGTGCATCCAGACAACAGCATAGGCGGCTGGTGTGGGCTCACACCCTAGCATCTGACTCCAGAATTCCAAATTACTTCTTCTCTTTTGTGAGGCAAGATGGCAGTGAGTGTAAAGCACAGGGCTTCCGTGTAGAGTAAGGAAGCCGGTGATAGGAAGGGGAGAGGCAGTGGAAAGAAGCCCTAGAAAGGCAGTCTGCAATGTCAGGTGGTGCTTCCCTTCTGGGCCTCAGTTTCCGGGTCTGTAAGAATAACAGTCCTCCATCACTAGTTTTCAGCTCATCTTTGAGCCTTCCAATCTCCTCAGAACCCCCCCACCCAGCACCATCTTTCTCTTGGAGCCTCATACTGCAGAAGGGACGCGTGGCCAGCCCTGGGAGAGGACATCCACATCCTGTAGACAGTCAGTGGTCACTGACACCTCTTGATGGGATGGCTGGTGGCTGGAAAGGAGAAGAGTCTGCTACCCAGGAGCTCACACAGCCTCACTCCAGCATCCAGGGCTGAGGTCAGTCTACATGGCCATCCTCTCTGCTCTTCTCACAGAGCCAGTATCCTGATTGCCTTAGTCTTTACCTTGGAAGGCCTGGATGGGAGGCATGATAGAACACCACCTCTACCATGGCTGATGAGTATCCCAGAGGCTCTCTTTACCTGCCCCCCCAAAGCATGCATGACACCCTTCTAAAACATGTCCAGGAGCTGTCACCCCTTCCTCTCGCCATCCGTGGTGCCAGTGGATGGACCAGACCGTGAGGAACCCTCCTGTTTTGGTGCCTCTCCAGCTGTTGATAAAGACTTCCTCCTCCAGAAGTGACCCCTGCGCCTATTTAGCGTCCCCATGCTGGTTTAAGGTGTCGCACGGGTGCAACCGGATGGCACCGTTAATTACCCTTGCATGGTTAATTACTCACGCTAATGGCTTTGCTGTCTCTGCTCTCCTTCGCTGCCTCACACTGCCATGAGGGGTTGGGCTTTTGCAAGCCGTTTCCCACCTCTTCTCCACTGCATCCTGCTGTGAGCCTGGGAAGGAAGTAGTGCTCCCCTCAAGCAGTGAGTTGATCTCCGGTAGAGGAGGCTGGAACTCAGCTGGCTCCAGTGAAAACAGATCATAGGAGATCTTTGTTCACTGCTGTTCTTCCCTGCCTTTCACTTCCTGCCCATTTAGCCCCTCTCCTCACTAGGGCTGACATCTGTGCTTGGTCACTCAATCTGCAAGGGGTCTGCTCCACCACAGCATTACTGAGCTCAAAAGGCCAGATGTGGTTTTGTATGCTTCTAGTCCCACCTACTCAAGAGGCTAAGGCAAGAGGATTGGTTGTGTCCAATAATTTATAAGGTCAGCCTGGACACCTCAACTCAAAGAGAAAAGAAAAGAAGGCCATTGTCTCCTTTTTGCTTTCTTTATATCTGACAAATACCCTGTCTTCACATCTTTTTATCCAACTATATTGCTTCTATAGTGTAAAAAACAAAATAATAGAGCTTCTGTAGTGTAAAAAACAAAATAATAGAGCTGCTCAACTCTGCCAAAGGAAGGGCCCCCGTGCCCTGGCTATGCAGCCCACCAAGACCTGCATGTCATACGAGCCACACAACAGGCCTTCCAGGAAGAACCTCTCAGTATCCCACACCACTGGGACTCTATTCCCAAACCAGAATCCATGTCTTCTCCTTCCTGCTGGGACTCCTAGGCCTCTGAGCCTGCAGCATGAATCCTCATTGAATCTAAGCCTCAGACACAGAAAGAGGTAGCTGAACAGGTCGCAGGACACCAGGCAGCCAGGCCTTCCTGTTAAAGATTTTCTGGGTCATTAGCATCTGTTCCCTGCCTGTGCCTCCAGGCCTTTTGCTAGTTAAAATCAGGGTCCCTGTCCTCTGGATCTCAACATTTGTCTTCTAAAGGAAAAACATTTGGCTCCTGAGAAACTGCAGGACAGTTCCAGAATTAGGGGGAAGAGGGAGGAGGCCGAGGATGGATGAGGCCGTTCATTCAGACTGTTTTGATGGGAAGAGCCTGGAGGGTAAGGTCGCCCAACTGAATCATGTAAGCGACACTGTTGCACGAAAACCAATCCAGTCTTGTATTTAGTGAGGGGTCAGTTTGTCCCTGTGCCCAATTGAACATCACCTCAACTGCTGTAGACACAAGCAGCCACTGAACCCCTGGCCCTAATCCAGCATGCGGCAGGAGGGAGAAAGGAGTTGGACCCTGGGCGGCCCAGTGCACGCGTCACACACAGGTCCTTGTCCCAGCACTAAAGAACAGTGGAAGGATGAGGTGGTGCTCCTCCGCCCTGTCCCAGCGAGGCTCAGGCTTACCTGGCTCTGAGGGAGAAGAAGGGAAACAGAGGAAGCCGAATGGGGTGTATGTCTCTGGCACCGACCAGCGTTAGTGACCTGGCTCCCAGCCTGAGTGCTGACCCACCTAACTCTTGGGAAGTCAGCCCGGAGCAGTGTCCTTTGCAGATGTCCTCAGAGAGAAAAGGATGGCAGAAGAGAGGAGATCAGAGTGGTGAATTCATTGCAGGGGGTACAGGGGGTGAGCAAGTGTCTGGGTATAGGGGCTCGAGAAACAACCAGGTGTCAGGACAGAGTAGGCCTCAGTTTCCCCGCTGTAACTGTGAAGAAATGCATGGGCCCTGACTGCCCAGTTTGTTGGAAGCAATCAGTGAAGAATATCAGGAGAGTGTTTCAATATCACATGGTGTCGTACTTTTCTTTTTGCTGTAATGAGCTGAGAAAAAGCTCTCAGTGTCCTAAATAGCACAAGTAGCCAATTTCTCATGCAAAAGCAAACTCCGTGATACTGCATAGGTCAGCAAGACTTCATAAAGTCAGCAGAGTTGGGCAGTAAAAATGGCCCAGTGTGTGTGGAGGCCCAGGGTCCTGTCACCAGCAGCAGCAGGACAGAGGCTCAGACACAGACGCACAGCCCCAGTACGGTCTGTGTGTGAGGCCCCGTAGCGCAGCGTTTGAGCTCCGTGGGGCGTGTTCTACAAGCAGACAGTAGAGGGCGCAGTGCCTGGATTAAAAGGGGAAATGAGGTCGGCCACTAGCAGGAGGCGGGAAGACAGGGCCTTGGGAGACAGACTGAGGACTCCGCACGGTGAGTGGTGTGAAAGGACTAACACGATCACCCCTTTCCTCAGTTCCCCGTGCCCCCTCCTCTCCCACACCCTACACACAAGCAACAACTTGATGTTTCATCAGATCACAGCTCTCCTTTCTTACGAAGCGTGATCTGTTTGCTTCTCAAGCAAAACAAGAACCTTTTTAAGAATCCTTCCCCAGAAAACGCTGAGCCAGGCTTTGCTTAAAAACCTCCCATAACAAACAGCACCTAGTGGCAGCCAGGCCATACTGGGCACATTTGTTTCATTAAATCAAAACCCTTTCCCCTCTCATCCTCCTTCTTTGACCTAACAGCCTTGTATAACTGCTGAGACAGCATCTTCCATCCGTGTGAGCAGACCAGGTGTTAGAAGATGGTGACATGGTCGCCATAATCTCCTTTTCCTAAATTCAGCCTTCCTGATTTCTGCCACTGTTCTCTGTGAGTTCCAGGACCTTTGCCATCCCAGAACTATCTTAGGTTGACCCTACCCACCCATGTCCTGAGCACTGAGCCTCTGTCTTAATGAGGCTGACCGGCCCAAGAGGAAGAGAGCTTTGCCTCTCTGTTTCTTTGCCCAACGTGAGGAACTGTTGACGGACTAGACTCAGTGAACAACATGGGCAGTGAAGTAGCCAGACAGATCAAGGACTCCATCCATACCAGGGCAAGGAGGAAAGTCACAACTGCAAGCATCCAGCAGGAAGTTAGGAGATGAATTAAAGGATTTACCCAGAAGGGGGCAGACTGATTGATATTCAGACAGCATTATGAGGCTGAAGAGGCACAGTGGGGTTGGACTGGGAGCTAAACTGACTCATTTCACATAAATGCCATTAATCAAGCTAGCCGAGAAATGTAAGACAGAAATTTATTTGTATGCTGGAGCAAAGACAAGTCTGAGATCCTTCTGAAGAAGTATTGCTCCTTCCCAAGGGGTTCCCCACTTCCTTTAAGGTAATGCTGAGTCCCCGAGTGTTCCCTGCAAGAGGTATGACCTAAGTCAGCATTATGCTGGGCAGCAGAAAGCAGCGAAGGGGGACACAAACCAGGAGAAGGAAACGTGAGTGAATCGTGAGCTCCACATAGCTGCTGTAAATACCAGAGAGGAGGGTACTGTGGGGCTCCTGGGTTCCAGAAGGAGGGGAGGGAGGAGGCTCTGTGCTCAGCTGCGATGCCTTCTGACCAAACTGGGCTTTCAGCCTTTCCATGGAGTGAGCTAATGGCAGGCAGAAAAAGCCAGCCCTGGATGGTGGGAAGAGGATCAGAGGTCTGCCATGGACTAGCTGTGTGACCTCAGGCAAGTTGGCGACCTTTTACCTATAAAATGAGGACCAGCCAGTCCTGAGACCTCTTCTGAGACTGCAATGCATGTTAGAATCTCCAGGTAACAAAGGAGAAACTGAGCCATGGAGGAGTGAAACAGTATGTCCAAGGCCACTTGGATCCAAAATGGCAGAGCCAGGATTGGAAATCAGGCTCCCCAGCCACAGTCCGTGCTTCTCAGCATGCTGCTGTCATCCTGCCTCTCTGTGTCCACCCAGAGTCGATGGCAGGAGGCCCTGGCTGGGATTGTTGAGTAAGGGGCTTCCCTCCTGGACTGCCACTGAGCTCTCCATCCTCCTCTTGGTAACCAAAACAAATCCTCAGGACTCTCTCATCACCCCTCGTGATGAGGAAAGAAAATTATAAGTTTATCCAGTATAATAACAGCTAATAGGTGACACCCAGTTCAGATCCTAGGTCTTATTAGTGGCTTAAGTGACCTAATTCTCTAAGTCTCGGTTTTTTCATCTTTAAAATGGGTACATATAATACCACCTTATAGGGTTGTCATTTGAAGTATGTGGTAGAGCTGGCACATAGTGATTGAAACACAACTATCATTATTATTGTAGAAATGACCCGCATTGGTATTATGTACTTCATAGAAAAGGCTTTAAAATAAAGATTGGCCGTTAGACATACTGACTTTGGTTGCAGAAGGATTAGCTGGGGGCACACACCATTCTTTCTCTTCCGTCACCACTGGCCAGTACCACCCTTGGCCATTACCGACCCTGGTGAACTGAATAATGTCCCCTCTCCAACTTAAAAGTAGTCATTGCCTGAAGGAGTTAGATTTCCAAAGGAAACTGAAAAGCCATCAGATGGATCCCTGTCCAGCATCCCCTGTCACTCTTTAGTGGCTGGCCTGTGTTTCCCCTTAGGGGGTCTGGCTCCTATGTGATTGACATCCTATTTCCCCGCCCCCTAGTGAAGGTGGGGTGCAGGGGAAGGAAGGCGAGGGACACGCACCAGAAATGCAGAAGCTGATCTCTCTCTCCCTTCATGCCTCTCTGCTCAGCTTCCTTGAACCTGCAGTCACATTGGAGGTGGCCCAACTCCATGGTGCCATGATGGTGGAGGGAAATTTTCTGCTTGAAAGCAGCGGATGTTTATGACCTGCTGAGATCACAGTAGCCCTAGTTTTATTCTTTGGATTATGGCTACAGATCAAGGTCAGCTTTATGCCTCCTCCCAGTTTATAGCAGTAATAATAATTGTAACACTGGCATGTCGTGTTTATATTGTGCCTTTTTTAATAAGGCCACTTTGTTTGGCTTCTTAATATTTAATCCTGTTTTATATTTACTTCCTGATAGCTTAAAATCAACCCAGTTTTAATTGCTTATATGGAAGAAGCCAAGCTGAGCCTGGGGTGGAAGGAAAGGGTTGAGAAGGTTCTAGAAGCAGGTGACACAGTTCTCTGTGGTCTTCCATCCAGGCAGGCTGCCTTGACCTACGGACTTTTGCTGTCTCTCTTCACTTTCTCTCTCACTGTCACTTTCCTCTGCTCTTCTACAGCCTACTTTTCCTCCTTTTCTACCCTCTCTCTTTCTTTCTCTTCAGTTCATCATGAAGCATAATTCATTCAGTAGGAGATAAAGAAATGAGACCCAAAATTTTCAGCAGCCTTGGAGTTGTTTAGTGACTGCCTTTGGTGTTTCCTTGCCTCACAGTATGAGAGAGATTCCTGACTCTGA
Organism: Hydrochoerus hydrochaeris; assembly: GCA_004027455.1. Taxonomy (NCBI): domain Eukaryota; kingdom Metazoa; phylum Chordata; class Mammalia; order Rodentia; family Hydrochaeridae; genus Hydrochoerus; species Hydrochoerus hydrochaeris. The sequence goes on from PVLA01006547.1 coordinate 56,266, forward strand.
ATGGAACAAAGGCCTGCAAAGAGTTTCTTCACTTGTCAATGCAAGATACCTGTGGCCATGCGCTTAATCTGGCAAACTGTAGAAAGACAGTGAAGAAGACCTTTTTGAGGTGTTTGTTCTCGAAGAAAGAAAGCAAGATGAGATGTACCATAGTTCCTCCCAAGAGTCTCTTGGGGGAATAGCCAGAACCAGAGTGTCCAGCTCCATACTGCCCAGGGCCCATGCAGTATTGCTGTTCCTGTATCACCAGTGCTCACCAGTCTCTCACACTGCAGACAGACTTGAGCAAAGCTATTCCAGAGGTTGCCTGATGAGGCTGACAGGGCTCTGAACCAAGACCAAACATTCCCTGCCATGTGTGAGCTCACTAACTTCAGCTTGCTGGTCAGTGAGAGGAATGGTGTCTGTCTTGCCTGCACCCACAGGGCCCAACCCTCAGGGTCCCCAAAGAAAGCAAAGTTCTCTCAAACTGGGCAGTTTAAGGAGAGTTTAATAAAGATGCCAGTGGGGTTTGAAGAAGTCAGCAAGAGACTATGCAGCACTCCAGGGCTGCTGTCAAGAACTGTTTGTCACTACTGGTGAGAAGTTACAAAGAGAGGTAACCGTTGCCAGAGTCCAAGAGCTAAGCTATGGAGGGAGGACCATGTGATCAGACAGTGAGCAAGACATCTTGGACAGTAAGATGAAGCCAGTCTACATAGCCCTGTGTGCAAAAGCAGGGGGTGAAGTCCCCAGCTCACACTCCTCAGGACCCCCACACACTGGCCAGTGCTTCCCTAGCCCAGCAGGAGCCCAGCAGGAGAGCCCCTTGACCTGGTGTACAAAGGTCAGCCTCCTGGGTGCAGCAAGAAGCACTGAGAGTGGTGAAGGACAGCTAGGGGTACCCTTCAAACCCTGTGAAGATACAAAGTGCTGTTACTCTATCTCCATAGGACCAAAAAAGGACTCCAGAGGACTCTAACCTAAAGTCTCCAGCCTCAAGAAAATTATAATTTAGTCATGGAAACAAATGTAACACTTGTGAAGTGATAACAAACTCTAAGAAAAACCATTGAAATATAATTAGCAATATTAAGACATGTTTATTGGCACATTACAGCTTCCTTTTAAAAATATTATTTCATTCTACTCTTAGCAAGAGCTCTTAGAATAAATACTATCACAGTCTCCTTTTTAAAGATGAGGAAACTTGGGCTCAGAAAGGCCAAATAATTTACCCAGAGTCACTGGGCTGGCAGAGAGTGGAGGAAACATCCAGGTCTTTATTTAAAACTCGCACAGACCCCAGTGTTCTAGGACATCGGGAGAGAGGACGCAGTGGGCAGTGAACTCTTCTGAATGCCACCACAGAGTAGAACTGGTCCTTCAGGAATGGATAAAATGTGAATGGCACAGAGATTGGCAGACTCCTTCTATGAAGGCCAAGTAGTAAATATTTCAGGTCTTGCAGGCCCCATGGGTTATCTCCTGAAACTTTTTAGCTTCGCTCTGTGCCATGGAAACAGCCATAGATAACACAAGCCAGATAAACAAGGCTGTGACCCAGTACAGTTTTATTTACAAAAACAGGTAGCAGGCTGGATTCAGCCAACCCTGGTCACCCTGCAATCCATGAGGCAAGGTGGGAGGCATTCCAGGGAGAAGTCATGGTAGGTACATAATACCACATGGACAGAAGCCAAGAGTTAGCATAATGTTGGCACATTCAAGGGACAATGAGGAGGGCAACTGGACTTGGTTGGAGAAGTTCTGCTGGCAGGAAGGGTGGACAGAGTGTGTCTCATCAGCTCTTGCTGTGTCACAGAATGTCACAGAGTTAGCAGCAGTTAATGTCTTCCCAGCTCTAGAGGCTGGAAGTCTGAGATCCAGGTGCTGGCCAGGTTGATGTCTTGTATCAGCCCTGAGGGAAGGATCAGGCCTAGACCTCTCTCCTTGGCATATGGATAGCTCTCTTTTCCCTTTGTCTTCACATGGTCTTCTCTCTGTGGGTCTTTGTGCCAGAATTTCTTCTCCTAGGGATACCAGCCGTTAGGTTAAGGTCCACTCTCATGACCTTATTTTTAATCACCTCTTAAAGACCTGTCTTCAAATACAGCACATTCCGAGATGAGGGGATTCAGAAATCAGCTTATGTGCTGGAGGACACATAATTCAATCCATCACAGATAGAACAGATAGAAAACCAAATGATAAGGAGCTCTTAGGTCCAGATAAGGTTTGGTGAGGCAGGAAATTAGGAATTCTTTTGCTCTGTAGCCATGACCCTGACTAGTATGAGAAGGTAAGTACTAGTTATACCATTCAGATACAAAGTATATTACGAAGTGGGCATCTGGCCACGTGAGTGACAAAGACATGTTCCATCTGGACTGCACACAGGCGGGCAGCTGAGTCCAGCAGGCCTCAGGCCCTTTACAGTACCCTGCCACCCTGGGAAAGCTCTGGGAGACTGAGAAGTACCTTCTGGACTTTGGCTTCCAACACCCATCTCCTGCCAGGGACCCTGCAATCTGTCTCCCAAAAGGAGGAGGTAAAATGTTGGCAGTAACGGGTAAATTTGCTGACCTTGGAGAGCGGCCTGCGAGGCATACTGCAGAACAAGAGGCCAGAGCACCTGCCTGGCAAGCATGAGGTCATGGGTTTGCTCTCTGGTACCAAAAAACAATGAGTTTGGCCCAGTTTGGGGCTAGGGATATAGCTCAGCAGCATAAGTGCCTGCCTGGCAAGCGCGAGGTCACGAGTTCCATGCCCAGTACCAAAGCAAACGAAGCGGTGGTGCACACCTGGTGAGCAGCCTATGAGAACCTCACAAAACCCCGTCCCTGGGACAAAGTCAAAGCTGTTTTGAGTGACAAAGCTTTCAGAATGAAGCATATTTCTTCATCTCTCCCAAAATTCATTCCTAATTCCCTCACACAGAGCTTTGTTGTGACGTCTCTCAGTCAGTCATGATGCGTAGGAAGGCCTGAGACGGAGCAGGCCTAAAGACTGTCTGTGCGCATGGTTCCCCACACGCCTCCTCCTCCTCCTCCTCGCCCTGGAGACAGGAAGGCGGAGAGAGAAACGAAAGAAGCACCTGATACAATTTTTCTATTTCCTCTGTGAATTTATTGCTAAACAACCTTAGTGCCTTTTTTCTTCTTTATCTTAAACCCAAGCTCTGGAGGTGTTTGTTTGTTTGTTTGTTTGTTTGTTTTATTCATGCTTGATGATTTTAGCCATGTTTGGACACTTATGTCATGTTGGCATCATGGTGGCCAAATAAAATCTAATTTTTCTTTTTTTTTGTACTGGGAATCAAACTCAGAACCTCACACTTGCCAGGTAGGTGCTGTGCCCCTGAGCTGTATCCCTGGCAATCTAATTTCTTTTTAAGGAAAGTGTGAGGTATGAGCACATGGATTTTAAGATTGATTTTAAGAGTTATTAGGAGCTTTCCAGAGTGAGTCATTAGTTTTATAGAAAGATAACTTCGTGTAGGGTAAAAACAAGAATCATGTGCTGTGGACCCCCGTTTTCTCTGGTGCCCAGAGCTACAGAAAGACTGGGCACACATGGTGCTTCCTAGTGGATTCTCATATTTTAGTGAATAAACCCACAGAGGGTTTAAACTCTAAATGTACCAGAGACTGTGAGCACTAACAATGACTTAAATCTAAGGCTCCTCCTCAGGAGTTTATCCCACAGAGAAAATGATCTATTACAATCTTCCGGTACCTGTTCTCCAGGTTAGGGGGACAGATAATATCTGTGCACTTCTTTGGAGACAGCGAAATAGTCCTACTAAGCACAATTTGAGCTAGAGTGGCCACCAAGAGTTGATGTCCTGGGGAGGGGAGAGAAAATCATGAATTCAATCATGTGAACTGCTGTTTAGCAAGATAAAATCTAACTGGGTAAGGGGCTTCCAGCCACTTGGGAGGCTGAAGCAGGAGGCTCACTTGAGCCTAGGAATTCAGACAAAGCCTGAACAACAAAGCAAGACCCCTCTATTAAGGAAACGAGAGAAGGGGGAGAGGAGAGAGAGAGGTAGCATCTGTACAACTCACTGTTGTCACTGATGATGGTACTAAAAGAGCATTGATGCTATTCATTACTTGCTATGGCAGCTTTTAATGATTCTTTTAAAGATATCTCTCTCTCTCTCTCTCTCTCTCATCTTTCTCTCCCTGTGCCTCTCTCAGTTCATCTCTCTGTCTCTGTCTGTCTGTGTGTGTGTCTGTCTGTCTCTCTCCCTTCCTCCCTCCTTCCTGCTCAGGTTTTTGCAATCTCCTCATCAGAAACCAGGTGACAGGGCAGCCCAGCGTTCCACACTTGGTTCATAGTAACTGGTGACAGTGAAATTAGGGAATCAGAAGAAAGACTTTTTTCCAGCTTTCTTCCTCAGCTTTCTCCTACCAACATTCACATGGCATTTGGTGGGGGTGCTGTCCCGATGTCTGGGCTGCACTTCCAAGGACATTGCAGTGGCTTGCCTGTAGGGGAACTGTATCCTCAGTCTCCTTTGCCATCTTTCTGCCTTAGTTTTCAACCTATTCATCATTTAAGCGCCCAAAGGAAGGATCAAACTTTTCATCTCGGGCTGGGGATTCAGCTCAGTGGTTTAAGTGCCTGCTTCCTCTCATCCATAGAATCAGTACCCAGCATTTAGGACTCTAAACTTCAGCAATCTGAGAACACCACTTGCTGGAAGTTTTCCTTAAAGAATCAGCTGTGACACTGCTGTTTAATTCCTTCATAATGGGAATGCATATTCCATCTTCCCCCATTTTATTCCTCCAAATGCTTATTGAGAAAACTATCACAAGCAAGAAGACACCACTGTTACCACGTTGCTCTTTCCAGATGAGCCATGTTCATTCCAGGCAGGAACCTCTAGATGGATGACTTGGCCCGAAATGCACATGTTCTGGAGGCCACTGCAGGCCATCGAGAGATGAGTGAGAGGTTCTTCAATCACTTGGCACACAAGTGACTGCCACTTTCCCACTTGAAAGACCAGCCCTGGTCAAATTCAGTGATGTAGTCAGTGAATGTGTATTTAATTCAAATTCTTCCCATTGCTTTAAAAGTTCTCATGCAGCTATTTCTGAAATTGAGCAAAATGAGACACTTGATGTTACAGCCAAACACTGAACAGTGCTTCTGCATAGAGGGTCTCTGGTCTCTTGGTCACTGACCACAGCATGCTCCCCTCCCACAAACCATGTGGACAAACACTTGGTGACTGGCAGCCTTACCTTTACTCTTTCACAGGTCCAGGTAAAATGCTCTTCATTGTGAGCTGCTCATTTCAGGGCTGTCATCAGTCTAAATTAAGACATAAACAGCTTGTGCTTACATTGTTTGATCACTTTTAATGCATATATCTTGCAATCTGAGCAACGACTTTGAAGAGAATATGCAATATATTGACCATTGTTAATCTCCTATTACCTTGTTTTCAAGTTCTACATCATTTTTATTGTTTTTTCTCTTTAAAATAAAAAAAATAAATAAATTGGACCATACATCTCTCTAGGAGTGGAAACTGGAACTGAGTCACTCCATTTCCAACTCTCAGTGCTACTTGCATGTAAGATTTTTAAGAAATCTTTTTCAATGCCACTGTACTGACTGTAAAGTTTTTATTTATTCCACACTTTGTATTTTTAAAATGAGTGTATTTGAGACATGGCCCTTTACACAGATCAAAAATGTGTCTGACCCCTTCTAAATATGTGCCACTCTTCCGAAGTCCCACTGAGGAGTGACTTTCCAGCAAGTTCGTTGGCCATAACCTAAGTTCCAGGAGAAGACAAAGAAAGAAAGCCCTGATACACATGCTGACTTCCCTTTCACACCCTTTCCTGGAGCTGATGGGGCCACTTGCCTGTTCCCCAACAGGACAAGATTGGTAGCTGATTTCCCACCTGCATTCACCACTGCCCCTCATCATGAGCTGTGGTCATGCCCCGGCTGTCACCCATTCCTTCTAGCACCCTCCACTGTGCTCTCAAAGAGGGGCCATCAATGCTGGTCTCATCAAATGGAGTGACAGGATGAAAGAACATCGCACTGATGAGTTAGCTGAGGCTTTGGACCTCCAGAATTCCAGGCCCACTCACAACACAGAATCCCTTCTTCTCTTGAGGATTGGTGTCTTTACACTCTCCTTTGTCCCAGCTACAGCCCAGACCAACAGCAGCACACTGAATTCTTTTCTCGTATTCATTAGCTTCCTCAAAAGAGTACCCAGTGACAGGCAACTTAACCTCTGTCCTGGGTACTTACATTAATTAAAAGTAGGTACTAACAGTTTATCTCTATAAAAAGAAAAAAAGGGTGGAAATAAACTATGCATTCCAAAAGTTTATAAATTTAATACACATTGCTCAAAGGATAATAAACATTTGCAAAAAGAAAAAACAAACTGGCTACATTCCACTTTGGGTTGGATCGGAGCTGAGGCATCTGATGGGTCTTTACTGAATGGAACTGAATGGTAGAGCTAGATGGAGGAGCCTAGACCAGTGGGCTGCTTTTGCCATTTATGTGTGACACTGTCCAGTTGTAAATGGTGAGGGAGCCCTGGCACCCTCCACGGGGTAGTTTTGCATATGTAGAGGCTGGCTGGTGGGTGGGGGTGTGGGCAGATGCAATGCCACGGGTGGATTTCTGAAGCTACCCCACCGGAACCTCCCTCAGGAGGCAGCAGGGATGAATGACAGCCCCTCCCAGGAAGCCTCTTCTCAGGGTCACTGGTTAGATGTACCAGGGTGGACCAAAGCCTCTGCTGGAGAGTATCATTCATTTTACTTGGGGTTCATCATTTGTTTTGTGTTGTTAATTCATCTGATTTTGATTTTGGTTCTGTTTCATTATGTTTTCTCATATATTTTGGTTTATTGCTGTTTTGTTTCCTTTTGTTAATTTTTGGAGATGAAAATGAATGTTTCATGTGAAAGCTGAGTTCCTTGTTTCTTTCTTTTGCCCGTGGCTGACTTCGTGTTCTCTGTTGATGTCTTGCTCCTGGTTCTTGACACTGACCATCTTGTCTGTGAAGGAGGCACTGCAGTGAGCTTGCTGGGTCAGAAGGAAGGACAGTCTGCTTAGTTTAGTCACTCCACAGAAGACCGTGGCAATGTCCCTGTGCTCCGTGTGTGGTACTATGTGAGCTGATTCTTACTGGTCTGGACACCAAGGTGTCTCTCTTGACAGCTTGTCATGTGGTGGTTGTGTCTGTGTATGTGTGTGTGTCTCTGCGTATGTGTGTGTGCGCACATGTACACATGTGTATTTGTGTGTACCTGCGTGTTGTGTGAGGGCAAGGCAACCTGTCCTTCCCAAAGCCACTGCCTCATCATCTCTGTCTGTGTCTAAAGTCAGAATATATGACAGTCGGTGGCAGCTATTGTCTCATGGCCCTTCCTTTGGGTAGTGCTAGCCAACATCAAGGTCATTGTAAAAGCAAACTTGTTACCAGTATGAGCTGCAGCTTGATTTAGATGATGTGGTTACTCCTAAGGCCTAGGTCTGTCCGCTCTTAATTTTGTTGTCTTCCCACGCCTAACAGCACCACTGTCCCACCGCTCCACTAGCACGGAAGAGTCTCTGCAGCCAGGTGTCACGTGCATGCACCCAGTCCTCGGATGGTGGTGTCGGGAAAGTTAAAGGAGCTTGAGTTCAGAGACACTTAGAGATGGAGTGAGAGGCTGAAGACTCGTCAGTTGTGTGACTTCTTCCTTCCTGGATAGAACAAAGACCCTGGCGAGCTCTGAAGTCTGTCTTCCCCCTCCCAGTACTCAAGCCATCTCTGGTCCGGTCCCACCAGCTCACTCAGATCTTGGGCTACAAAGTGCCATAGTGTGAACAGTATAAAACACGCCCCCACTGTTGGGCTGTTTGCTACCCTCCAGCCATGCTTCCTGTGTCAGATTTGGTTTTAGGGATGCTGTCTTATCCTAGGGGATAGAGTAGGAACTGGTTACCACTGGTGCAGTCAAAATGAGCACGGAGCAAGAGGCACAACACCTGGCCCCGGTCCTGTCCATTTATACCCATGTGACCTTGGTCCTCACAGCCCTGTTCTCGGCATTATTTTCCTCCCCATAAAGTGAGGAAATAATTTATAAAGCCCCATCCAGCCCTAAGCATCTGTGAGATGGGATTTATTTTTACTCAACTTTACTAAAAAGCAATCTCAGTTGAAGTGTTCGCTGCCATGTGATAAATATGTGGTAAATCCTGGGCTTCTTATTCGTGCATTCCATATTCTTGAAACAAGTGTCTTCTCATCCACCTGGCTTGTCTTCATCCAAAAGCCCGTGTCCATCAGCATTAGACAACCAGGAAGTCTTTTCTTGAGCTGTGGCAGCAACATAGAGATTTGCACCAAACACCACACCTTCACTCATTGCAGACTGTGTGGCTCCCAAGGGCCAGTGATTTTCTCACTAGATGAGGTGTTCGACTCCAGAAGAAGAGCTGAGCTAGGCCACTGGAAAAACTAAAGATGCATTAAAAGGATGCATTAAAAGGATGACAAAAGGTGACAAAGAGTCCTCTGAGTTAAGGTTTTATTTAGAAGAATAAATAATAACAAGTGGCTTCTTCTTCACACCAAGCTGGGTTCTAAGTTAGAAGATGCACTCAGTTGTGGAAATCCAGCTCACAGCCACCTCAAGAGGCTGCATGGTGACTGGACAAGTTGCCTAATGGGTTTAGATGTCCCCTGTCAACCTGAATGTCAGGATTGCTAGAGGAGGAGGAGGAACCCTGGCAGGTTCTTCTCAGGCCACATTTTAAATAGTATCTTGTGCATCCTACACTGAGGTATCTCCAGCTCTTATGTCTCCTCTGCTAGAGCGGGTCTCGACACATGGTTCTGGTAATGTCTGTGCTATTCGGGCTTCCCATTTCAGAGACGGTCCCCCGCATAACTGACTTGGGATTCAGGATGCACTGCAGGAAAAGGGGAAAATCTTCAGGTCTGTCTGGTGGTGCACACAGGCAGCCCTTTCTGCAAATAAACTAATCCCTGAACCCTAATCCTGGGAGAGGCCTGTTAGATTTGGCGTGTGGGAAGAAATAAGGGAGATAAAGTCTTTGCATGAAAGCGTCTCTTTCTATGGCGAACAGTGCATGCAAGTGGGAGAGCTCCCAGAGCCCTTCTCAGGCCACAGCGTTGACAGTAGTAGAGAAAGGGATTCAGTGGTCAGTTTTTCCAGAGCTGTCCGGTAAGGTCAAGTGGTCTTATCACCAGATTCTCTCCCACATTCCTGCCGTTCATACTGCCTTTGGTGGTCAGGCTTCTCCTAGACAAGCAGCAGATAGGAAGCTGTCAAGCAAGGCCAGGATAGTGCGAGGGCCCGCAGGAATGCCGCAGAGACTCAGCTTTTTCCTCCTAACCGTCTCAGCCCCAGGACCGTGTTGCACACTAACGCTCTCCTGCGCCCCTTCTCTGACCCCTCACCCCTTTGCTTCTTGCAGTGAGCATGCCCACGAGCGAGACCGAGTCCGTCAACACTGAAAACGTGGCTGGAGGTGACATCGAAGGAGAGAACTGTGGGGCGAGGCTGGCGTGAGTAGGCATGGCAAACCCCAGCACGGGCCATTCCCAAGGCGTAGCAAGGAGGCTGGGTTCAGGCACTGGGGTTCTTCTGGGGTGTGCACAGGGAAGCAGCCTCCCGAGTAGACTGAGTTGGTGCATCACTGGAGACACAGAGATTAGAGCTAGTAGCAATAGAGAGACATCTCAAATGTCACCTGTACAACAGGGAAGAAGGGCCTGGGATGGAGTATGGCCCTGGACATGGGGTGAATTTAAACCCTCGAAGCGAGGGTTTAGTTCAAGTACTTTGCAGGGTAGAACCTCAGGTTCTTTTCATTACAGCGGAGAAATGCAGAGTATGTTGGGGCGGGGGGGTGGGTCCGAAGTCTGCTTCTCCCTGTGCCCTTCCACCCTCTTCCTCAAGAAATGCTAGGTTAGCTTCGCTGGGCCCAGCGGGCCCTTGGGCCCTTCTTTCCATTGTGATAAATGTGTCCTGGAAGAAGGCATCAGATAAGAAACTGCTGCTGGGCGGTAGACTTGTGGGTCTTTCCGTGCAGTTCTTAGCTGTGCTGCTAAAGGAGGGGAACGGATGCCTGAGAGGCGACCCTGAGTAAGTCAGATTTCATTTCTGCTTAACCTAGGCTGCAGTGGCCTCCTCCAAAAAGCCCAGGCCTCAGTGTTTCGTGAGGGAGCTGCAGATAAACCTAAGCATAGCACTGCAGCCTTGGCCTGCGAGCCAAAAGAGGGGAAGAGGAAGCACGGCTGGGGAGCAGCCCGGCTCACGGCCCATTTTCAGGGCACTCAGGACTTGGGTATCACTCACTCTGACACAGGCACGAGGGAGTCTGTACTGCAGATTTCTCAGTAGTGTCGGGAAGCAATTATTGTCACAATGTTGTTAAAATATGATGCTAATTACGTTTCTAAGCAGCAGTCCAAGCCTTTTCCTTTCTCTTTTCTTGTGGAATCATACAAAACAAGCAGTTGAGTTGCTGGAAGTGCGCCCCAGAGAGCAACACTGGGGAAGGGCACGAAGGAAGGCTTCGAGTCTACAAGTTCTAGGCCTTTCTGCTCTCTGAGCAACATGAGCACAGTTGGCAAGAAGACCCTGAAACCCTGGCTTTTGGGTATGACCCAAGCTTCAGACCCGGAGGAACTGGGAGCTGGCACAGAAAAGTCACTTGACAGTACATTTCAAGAGCGTGTGAATCTCTATTGGAAAGAAAGCATCGTCATTCCCCATGGAGGGGAGCTGGCAACCTCTGTTCTGTCTGTCACTTCCTTGAGGAGATGTGTGTGCAGGCTCTCAGAGCGCTGCAGAAATGCTTGAAGTCATTCCTATGCATATCCGCGCTGGCAAATCTACTCTGCTCCTACGGAAGACCCAATCACGGCACTAGAATAACAATATGCTTTATAAAGCGTGGTCCTTCCCTATCTCCCTGGCCCTTCCTCTGACCCCAGACAATGGTGGGAGAAGACTCTGCCAACATGCCTTGTGGGAGAAACAGCGGGAGGCTGAGACAGAGAGAGATCAGCATTTTCTGACTCTGTGAGTTAAGTTTTTGTGTAAAACAATGAAGGACAAGGACTTAAGGGAGTAGGAGGAAGGGCTGCTTAGAGGTAACTCCTGGGCAACCGAGGGACAGAGACAAGAACACAATGTGACACTTCGTTGGGGAGGGGGAAGCAGGCCCAGGAGATGGTGAAGAGGAAAGAGCCACAAAGTTTGAAAACAGAAAGTGATCTGAAGGCTGAAATGTGACCCCTAGCAGCTGGGGGTTGCAGGGGTCAGGGAGACCCCCATGGTGCTGTCTCCAGGGAAGCTGTCAGTGAGATTGACCAGCAAGGTGTGTGCACAGAGGATCCCACAGGCACAGCTTGGGAAGCACACACAGAAGAGGAGGAAGTCAGTGGAACAGATGATGCCAAAGTCTGCTTCTCCCTGTGCCCTTCCACTCCCTTTCTCAAGAAATGCTAGGTTAGCTTCACTGGGCCCAGTGGGCCCTTGGGCCCTTCTTTCCATTGTGATAAATGTGTCCACATGTGTCACAGTGCAGCGTGACCCCGTGAGTGTGGAGTTGACCTCCCAAAGCTCAGGTTGGGCCCCATGACCTGGGAGCTGGGAGGAAGCTTCATGTGACAGCCATGCCTAGCTTGGTCCAGGGTGACAGTGACCCAGAGCCACAGGAAAAATTAACTCTCCCTGTGGGAGCTGGCCATGCCGTATGGGAGAGACCCTAAACAAATGGGAGACTACAAATTGAAAGAGGTATTTAGAGGAAAATGTAAATATGCAATGTAGGGTTAGTCACAGGTGGCCCTGATTTGGACTGGCAAGTTAGGGGAAGGGTGAACATTACATCACTGAGGTGAAGAATAAGGAAGAATGTTCCAGTCAGAGGCACCAACATGCTCCCAGGCCCCTGGAGATGGCCAGGATATGCGTGAGAGAGGGAGGAGGCGTGATGCAGGGGACAGGGCAGAGCCCAGTGGGCCTCTTGATGAGTCTGTGTCATATGAGTATGAAAGTCATTGAAGAGTTTTAAGACTGTGAAGCCAGGTGAGGAGGCTGATTTGGTTAGTTTTGTGTTCTTCATGGGTCCCCCCTGCCTCCATGGTCCCGGACACCCAAAGCCTTCACACTAAGCTGTATTCCCAGCCTTTCTGGTTTTTATTTTGAGCGAGAGTCATGCTAAATTGCCCGGGCTTGCCTGGAATTCACAATCCTCTGACCTCAGTCTCCTGAACAGCTGAGATTACAAGCGTGCGATGCCACAAGCAGCTACTTCTGCACTGTTAAAGCATGACTTTGATGTTGGGAAGACGCAGGCAAAAATAAGGTGCGTGCGTGAGGCAGGCATCCTGGCTGCCCAGTGCAAGGCGCTGGCCCTCAGGCCAGGATCAGGATGAGGACGGGGAAAGAACAGGTTGGCTGATGGCTCGTGTGTCTGAAACTCTGCCGTGCAGGATGTGAGGGTGCACTGACTGGGGGTAGGGTCTCAGTGAGGGAGGGGTGGAAATGTCCCAGCATAGGGGCCCCACTGAAGAAGTGAGGCCCAGGGAAGACAGGACAGCAAGGGCCAGTGAGAGGCTAGCTCGTTCACCACTGCGGCAGTCTTCAAGGCTAAGAAGGAGCCAGAAAGAAAGAAGAAGCTGGAGATGAAATGAGGGCTGGCGGACATTAACGACACAGGGGGAGACTCTGGGCATGCACAGGAAGGAGGAGATGGCTCTGTCACTGAGAGATAGAAGAGACTTGGCACCAGTGTCCTGGGCTCCAGTCCCCATCGGCCACCAGCCCTGTGACTTAAACAAAGTACCTCTGCACTTAGTCCCTCCCTCTGGAAGCAGAACGGCTCCACCCACCCTTGCTTCAACGGGAGCCAGGGAGCAGGAGAACACTCAAGGGACGGCTCCAGAAGGGACCCACTTTCGTCTCTGACGTAGTGGGCCTCCATAATTGCATCATGTAAGCTGTCACATGGATGAGGCATTCTAGAGCTGAGAAATTACACACTGGAGGCCCCTGTGGCCCTACGGGCCCCTTCTAGTCTTCAGAGCTACAGTTCTGTAGAGAGTGTGGAGTCAGAAGCAGGCGCTGATGAAGACAGCACCCAATGCTCGCCGTCATCCCATCACAGAGCACACGGCCAGGTGTCCCAGAAGCAGAAGATTCAAACCTGGTGCATTGCCACGAGTCACTAAGAAATTGCTGGGAAGCACTGAAGCTACAGTGCAGAGTGACACCATGAGTGTGGAGTTGACCTCCCAGAGCAATCTCACGAATCTGTCGGGCAGATGCCGGGGTCTGGGAGCCCTGAGAACAGACAGCAGGCTGAACCATGTGTGGGTTTGGCACAGGCCCAGCCAGAGCTGTCCAGGAGTCCATCGTATAGTGAGGGCCACATGGGTGAGACCTGCGTCAGCCTGAGCACTAGAAGTCAAGAAGCATTAGCTTGGGAGCCTTGAAAAAGGCTGAGGGCTTGAGAGGACTCAGTGGGAACAAAGGCTGCATTCCGTGAAGCGGCAGACACTGCAGCGGGCAGGAAGCTCGGGTAGAGGTGCAGATCAGCCCAGCTAAGCTCTGTGCCCTTCCAGTAATAGCTGTCGAAGGTGGGGGTTAAGGAAGCTGAGTCGAGCTGTCAGTGGAGATGATGACCGCATGCCTGTGCCTTATGTTAAAGGCAAACTGGGGACAATCTAAGGACAAACTATTTCCCACACCAGGCTGTAAACATGTGGTGCCCATTTTTTGAAGGCAAGAGGCTGAAAATATAAGTAGCTCCTAAGAAGTTCAAATGTTTGTCAAATAATGACAATGCAAAATTGAGTAAGCAAAATAAAAGAGGATTAGATTTGTCTCGCATTTCGAACCTCAAAACAGGAGAAGAAATTCTTGGTCTTGCAGGTTTGTCCTGGCTGAGGCAGAGCAAGTGTCTTGGGGCAAATGGACTGCAGTTCTGTCTCCGTGGAGGACTCTGAGGGTCTCCTGTTAGTGACTAACTTTCTCCCACTCCTTGCTTTTCTTCATGAGTCCATTTACAAGCTGAGGTGAGAATTGTGCCTCAGGAGAATAACAGTGAGAAGGAAACTGAGAAGTTTTCTGAGCAAATTGCACAAGTCCCATTGGGGTTTGGAGACCCTGAAGGCCTCTGCTTCACTGAGGACTCTTGGCATCTGGAAGTTTTAAAACTCAGTAGGAGGCAGCGTTCTCCACAGGCTAAACAGCCCTGTTTGCAAGCTGCCCATGGCTCCTGGATCCTAACAGCAGTGGATGCAGCTGTCCAGCACTGTGCCCTTCCTTGGCTGCCGGCAGGGGTTCTCATGAAGCAATGTCCTACAGTTAGCTCTGCCCGCACCCAGGGAGTACAGAGCATCGAGGCATCCGGATTTCAGAGTTCGAAACCCACCTCTCACTGCCTAGTGTCCCCTTCACCTCCGCAAGAGGCAAAATGGGCATCGGCGTTTCTGCCGATCGCTTATAAAATATGCCCATCTGAAAAAGAGATGAATGTTTAGAACCCATAGAACCAAAAATTATGCTCACAATTCCCTGTGAAGAGCAACTAGAAAAAAAGGCTTCAAATATAGAGCCCAGGCCTATGCATCAGAACTCAGAAAAAGTCCTTCTATCTACTTCCTGCTGCTCAGGTTAGACAAGGATGCCAGTAAGGAACCCATAGTCAGTCACTGCGTGTGACTTAGCACTTATGTCAGTCAGCCCCAGCCCTGATCATCCCCAGCCCATGTCCTAGAGTTGCTTCTCTGGGAGACAGGAACACTCAGCTGATGTGAGGGTTTCTACAAACCCACTTTTCCTTGTGATTTAGTTGGACTGAGTGTGAGGCACTTAGCCTGCCGTGAAGTACATGCCAGAGAAGACTGCGAGACTTTCCTCAAAGAAAGCCTGGGGCCAGGCCAGGCTTGGAGACCAATTCTTATGGCTGGGGGCCACAGCCACCTACTTTGACTTAACTGCAAGGAGAGGCAGCTTTCCCAGAAGCAAACCTGTGGAAGAGGCTGAAGGTCTCCAGCTCCGCACGGCTACGCTGGAGAAGAGAGTACCCTGGGCTCCCATCATGCAGTTAGCAGCTGGAGAACATTTGTTTCCCCCTGTAAACTGTGGCTCTAAACAGAAGTGCTGCCCTTGGCTCCCGGCCCCTCCCTTACTCCTTAATATGTGATTAAACCTTTCCAAACCCTTCCACTGTAGCCAGCAGCCGTTGGGGCGGGAAAAGGTTATTAGCTCATGGTTCATAGCAGTAAAGGCACTTGGATCTCATTCTCAGTGCCCCAGAGATAATTATCTTATGCACAATGGCTTAGCCACCTGTCACATCTTCTGGTTTATTTTCTTTTTAATAAAAATAATGAGAGGGGTTGGCATTTACTTGCTGTGGGAGGCCCCTCACTTTTGCGCTGGGCTGAGATGACACAGGCTTACAGCAGTCACCTCCCAAACCCTCCTTTCCTGCTTTCTGCTCATCTCTCTGGTCTCTTCCTGCCATTTCTTCATCTGTCACTTGCATTCTGTCTTTCTGCTCATCCCTTTGAGCCCTGTCACTCTAAGACCTGCTACCTCACCCTCGGGCCCTCCTCTTAGCACCAAAGCCAGTCTGACACATGCCTTCAGATTTTTGTCTCAAGTGCTTATTCTTCCCTGCCCTCCTCCCTCTCCCATTCCATGCTTCTCATTTAGGCTCTCTTCTCTGCTTCTCCTTGCCTCCTCCCACTTCCCCTGGACTCCACAGAAGCTAGGGAGTCTCAGGGCCTTCCTGAAGTTCCCACTTTCCAGCAGAGCACCCTCCCCCAGGATGACCTTCAAAGCGCTGTCACCTCTATGGCTTCTCTCCTTTCTCTCCTATTTTCTAATTCACCTTTCAGATCCTTCCTATGCACATCCATCACTGGGGACCCGAGGGACATCAAACTCCTCTGGGATTCTTTTTTTTTTCCCCCCCTCTGGGATTCTTGAATGTCCTTTTCATGGAAAAAAAGTATATACCCACTGGTAATGTTTCCTTTTTCTTTTTCAGCCACCGAATCTCCAAATCAAAGTTCAGGTAAGTGACAAATGACTGCTTTTCTTTCCTTCTGCCCAGCAGCTCAGTCCTCAGCTACCATTTTGGATGACCCAACATGACCCCCACCATGCTAGGGATAGAGTAAAGGGAGTTTTTCTAAGGGAATAAATGCTTCCTTTTGTATGACTGTTAATAAGATGCATGTGCATCAGATAAGGCAAATAATTGAGTTTTTAAAATTCCTTTGGCCTGACTGTCTTTTTGACAGTACTGTCTCTGGGAGGTTAGGACCAAATGTGTCTCTCTCCCTTATAAGATGAAGTCCAGTTAAAATAAACGTGTGGGCACTTGCTCCTATTTGATCCACTTCGTGTCTGTAGAACATGGTGAGATAAGAACTTTGAGGATACTAGAAGACACGTAGGGTTCTGAGTCTGTGCTGGTGTTCTGAGATAACATCCAGCCTCCAAGAGGACCATGGTCTTCAACCATGAGCTCCCTTCTGGCTTTGTCACCTGTACCCCTGAAAAGAACCTTTGTTCCCAATACATGCAACTTCTTACAGCTACCCAGAAGTTCCCCTTACACATTGCAACCTTTGCATGAAGCTTTTCCTCCACATAAATTTCCATCCATGTCTTCATCAGACTTTTGCCAAGAACCTCCAATGTTACTGTTTCCCTGGTGCCCTCCAGGGACACTGACCACCTTCACCCATTCCCATATAGCTGTGCCAATGCTCCATCACAGCACTAGCTGTGTTACACTCTGACGATTGGGTGAGAGACCCTTCCCTCTGCAAGGCTCTGTCTGCACGCCTCAGAGCTGTTACTTCTGATGGACTTCAATGCCCGTCCAGCTGTTGGCTGCCCTGCATGTGTGATGAATGGATGCATAGATGGCTAGGGGGAATGGGGCTACAAACTGACTCCCACAAATCTTACATGTGCCAAAAATATTAGTTGTTTATTTTTCACAGCCTAATCTTATTTCTGTAGCCTCACCAACTCTGTCAGAGAAATATAAGTAATACTAAATTGGGTATATGCCATAGCCCAGTGATTTATTATAAATAGTTCCTTGAGGCCACATGTACAGTTTTTCAGATTTCCTTTCCCCTGACTCTTCTCTGGAGTAGATCTGGATGTGTGGGTATGAAGGGGAACAAGAGCCCAGAAGCAGAGCTGGTGAGGACTGGTCGTGGAACCCTCATGTGTCCACTTGGCCCCGCCTACTCTGCCGTACAGAGCTAGTCTGGGTGCTTGGAACTGGTACCTACAGAGAATGCAGCAAGTCCATCTGGCTTGGGATTCACTACAGGAGACATACTCTGTTCCCATTTCCTCCAGTGTTGAAATTTCCACCTCTATTCTCTGACCCCAGCCTCTGTTTGTCCACTGACTTTAAGTACCTGCATACCTCATCTGGGTGTGTGGACACGTCCAGGTCCCTCACTTTTCAGAAACAAGCTAAGGGGAACCAAGAGAGCGCAGCAGTTCCTCCACCTCCCTGTGTCTAGCACCCTGTCTGCACCAGCCAAATAAGGCTCTCGACCGAAGGTTGGCATTTTCTCAGGGTCTGCAGAGCCTACCCACTTGCCCAGTGTCCCTGGGCTTCCTCGTGGCTTTTCAGTGTTCCTAAAATATGCCCCTCTAATCTCCTGGGGTTTGGTGATCTGGGGCTTAGAATTACATGAGAGCTCTGGTGACTGAGTGTTTGACTCTGCTCTAATTCTGACACCTTCTTTCTTCCCTCTTGCACTTGGACTGGAAAATTCAGGTCTCCTCCCCTTTCTTTATCTCTCTTTTTCTTTCTCTTTCTCTCAAACCAAGATCTCCTTTATATAAAAATCAAAAGTCAGACTTTCTAGACTTGGGTCTTTACATGATAGAGAACTAACTCTAGAAACATAAAAATAATGCATGGATCTCTCTCTCTCTCTCTCTCTCTCTCTCTCTCTCTCTCACACACACACACACACACACATACACACACATTCAGACAAAATATCTAGTTTTACAGCCAAACCTAAGAATGTATATTATGCTTTCAACAGTTCCAAAGTCTCCACATAATAAGAGAATTTCAAACTATAGTTGAAAATATCTCCAAAATTTCTTTCTCATTATGTGTAAGCAAATGACTCATGAATAAATGAATGAATGGATGTGATTTGGAGGAGGGAAAAGAAATTTGTATTCTCTGGTGCAATCTCCTGAGCTAGGGAATGCTCAGGACGCTCTGGGGACACTTAGTTTTTAATCCAGTGATTGGTGGAATAACTTGTGCCTTTGAAAAAGAAAGACACCAGCTAACCACTGCTCTGATTCCTCTTCTCTGGGAAGGGTTTCTCACTATGCAACCACAACTCACCATGCAAGAGAGGCTGTCTTGGTTACTTTTTTCTCATTGCTGGGATAAAATACCCAACAAGCAAAATTAAGGAAGGAAAGTTTTATTTAGCTCACAGTTTGTGGAGGCTTCAGTCCATAATCAGCTGACTCCAAGGTAGGGTGACATGGCACAGGGTCAACACTTCAAGGCAGCAGCCAGCAAATGCAGCCACATCAAAAGGAGGTGGGGGGAAGCAAGCCTCTTTTCCTCCTTTATATTGTACACAGGCCACCCCACCCCCAGGGCAGATGTAGTGCTCACAAAAATCTCTGCCCACAGGATGAGGATATTTACAATGTAAGGATCCTGGCTCTCTGCTGAGTCTCTTTCTTAAACTTCCAAACTTCTCAAGTTGACACAATGTATCAGCCTTAACAGAGGAAGAGAGCAGAAATTTACTGCTGGTAGATTGGTATCTACCTGAAACCCATCCTCCTGTGAGGAGCACAAGGCTCACATATGACCGCGTCAGAATTCAAAGATGGGTGCCTGCTGCCGAGCCCTCTGCCATCGTATGATCAGGTTCTGCCCAGGCATCCTAAGCCCTGTGCCTGTGTCACTCACCATATTGAGAGCACAGAATGGATTGCACTGGAGAAATGATGTTGAACAGAAGTGCAAAAGCAGGGCCAAGGGTTTAGCTCAGTGGCTCAAGCGCTTGCCTGCTAAGTGCAAGGTCATGAATACAATCGCTGGTACCAAAACTAAAGTGCAAAACCAGCCACATACATGCCTTTAAAATTTTGGTACCCATGTTAAAAAGTACAAAGAAACAGAACTTCATAATACCTTTTATTTAAACCAGTATATCTAAACCATCGTTTCAACATGTAATTCATATAATTTTTAGTAAATGAGGTTATATCCCCCTCAATCCTCACTAAGCCTTTGAATCCAGGGTACACATCACACCTGTCACATTTCAAGTACACAGCAACCACATGTTGCTGCTGGCTGCTGGCCCAGACAGTGGGACGCTAGAAGTTCTGAGCAGGTGTCAAACCTAGCCACCTAACCTAGGTGCCGCCTAACCTAGATCCCATGGCCCACTAATGATGTCTGGGTATGGGATATCAAAGCTAGCAATTGATTGAAGCAGTCACCAAAAATTATCCAAGTATATCAAATTGTTTTCGCAGGTGACAAATTTGACAGTGACAAATACTAAAATCTGAGCTTCAAACTGCCCTGCTTTATGGGCAAGACTGATACAAGTGATACACCTCACTGGGTATTTAAAAGGATTATTAAAACATGATTTTAGGGAAATGTTGGCAAATTAATAGACTTGTAATATTAAGACCGTAATAGGATGTTTCCTTGGTAATCTAGGTTTCCACTTGAATGAAGTAAAACAGGAAATTCACACTATTTGAGGCTCACTGCTCAGAATAGGATACAAATGTGGAACAAATCGCTCAGTCTTTGGCAACCTGATGAGACTAATTGATTGACTCTTTGGAGTTTCTGGACCTCAGCTGTGCAGAGTTCTGAAATGAAATTCATGGTGTTTGAAAATTGGAGGGCCACACAGCCCAGCCTCAACAAAAGGTCACCAGCAACAGGCACAAACTCAAATTTGCCCCAGTCTCTAATCATCCATTTGCAGGTACTTATTGACAAAAGAATTAAATTTAGTGATTTTTCTGTTATTTGTTCTTCATTCTGTTAAAGAAAAAAATAGAAACTTACTCCAGCCACTAGAGAGAGCCTGGCATGTCCATTATTTCTCTACCAGACAGCTGTCAGTAATGCCTTACCACACAAACCCCTACTCCACCCTGCCAGGGGTTACAGGAGGCCTGAGGATTCTAAGTCTTGTCTTTCCAGGAAGGTGGCAAATCTGTGTAGTTTGTCTCTGCAGCTTGTGTGAGCTTTCAGGCAAGTCCCGCTGTGTAGGATGGACTGTGCTAAGTGGTACAGATCTGGAACAAAGTTTAAGACACTGCCCCTTCCCCTCATGCATCTTCTGATGCCACCAGAGAGGCAGGAACTATAAAAATAAAGTAGTGGAAAATGGCAAGCCACCCGTCCGGGAAGCTCCCTGACTCCCCCAGGACAGGCTGAAATGTGCTGCCGTACCCCAGGGACACGCTTGCAGAGATGCACATAAGTGGCCTTTGCTGTTGGGACTCCTCACTTCCTGCTCTGTGCCCTGTACGGGTTTCATGTAGATGAGGACTTTATCTACTGTACCAGCTATTGAATACCTAGTACCTACTCCATGGTAGGTATTTCAGAGACATTCCTTAACTGTGTAACAAAAACAAGCAGTGTAGACAAGTGCCACAGAGATGTCCAGGCTGGGAAAGCCCTCGTAAAGAAGCTGGCCTCAGGCCAGGCCTTAAGGGACGGTTGAGACCTAGATGACCAGACAGGAGCTTGGAGGCGCTGAGCGTGGGGGAGAATCCACATAGCTGGAAAGGCAGGAGCAAGGCCTGAGCTGGGAGAAGGTGAGGTGAGCAGAGAAGTGAGCAGAGCAGTGACAGGCGTCTTAGGGGACTGGGTGAGTTCACGTCCGTCCTCCTGTCCTGCATCTACACACAGGAAGTTCATTTCTACAGCAAACGACTTCCAGTTAATGCAAAGGGAACATGAATAGCAGGCAAATGTCTCCTCCCTGCTTTATCATTTAATGTCTATATCCTCCACGCATGTGTAAACACACAAACTTACACATTCTAATAAACCATTACATTTATTATATAGTAGGAAGTGTTGCCAGGAAACCAGTTGTCAAGCAAAGCTATATTTTGAAGAGTGGGAGGTGTATAATTCTCTTTAAATACTGTCTCTGGATAGTAATTACCCCTGCCCCTCCCCCAGCCTGGACCCACGTGATTCTCCCATGGCCCCACGCAGGACGGCATGATTGAACAGGCCAGCAGCCCAGCAGTGCCAGACCCATGTGACAGGCCTGACCTCAGAGCACCCCGCAGCATCTGCTACCCCCAAACCTGGGGGAAGAGGGGCTTGGTTGAGTTCTCGTTATTAAACTGACTTGAAGCCGGTTTCTGCTTACTGTAAAAGAAAGCAACCTTGATTGCTTTAGTTTCTGAATAAGTTATGAGTGATTACTGTAACATGAGGTTATATCTATTTAAAATACTCTTTGCAACTACAATGGAAGCTATTTAAGATCTGATATGAAGTTGTCCTGCAAATTCATTTTTCGGGAAAGAAGTTATCTTACCATATTTCTCTACAGTATTAATAATCACAACCACAGGAAGCAGCAGAGTTGTGCCCCAGCAAGATAGAAGTGCTCCAGACCAACATCCAGCAAACTGCAGAAGTCACCCCTTACTAAAGCCACCTGAGACTCATTGTCTCATTCCTTGGTCCCTCTCGGTGCTCCCCTCCTCCCTCCCTCTACCCAGAGAGATACGTTTGGCAGATTACAAACATGCCGAAGTGCATTTGGAGACTGATTTTCTGACCGTAGGGTGGTTCTTCTCTGTGTAGTGAATTTACTCAAGTGGGAGGTAATGGTCCCTAGCAAAGGCCAGGCATTTACTGGAGGTGACACCTAGTGATGTAAGGACAGACCAGAGGATGACCTAAATTATTCCTTCCTTTCCTACCTGCTCAAAGGCCCTAAATTTTCCCTGCAGCTCTGAGGAAAGAAAACTCTGCTTAGCTTCCCCATCATTCTTCTGATCTTATCACCAGTTGTATCAAAGGCTTGGTAACAGGATTGTCTGCAGGCAATCAGTAGAAAAATGACCCAGTTAGAAGAGTGGATGATGCCAGCCTTTCTCAAGGGCACTATTAGAGCGGAGGTCTACGTCCCTGGAACCTTAGAATGTGAGTTGCCTCTCACATCCTGGAGCTTGTTGCATTTGGAGAAGTTTCCTCCTGAAAGCAGAGGACCAAGGGGGTGGTTTGTGTGACACACACGGCTGGCCCTAAGCCCACTTGCAGATGCTGCTGTGTGACCCAGAGCACTGCTAATTAACATGTCACCCACAGAACAGCTTTTCACCTGAGTTGGGGGTGGTGCTCCACAGAAGAAATGATCAGAAGATCGGGACACAGATCTATACTCAGACTTATAACCTAAGGCCTCAGTTGAGTTACAGTTCCCTAAAGTGGAAAGCCAATATTCACAGCCTGATTCAATGCAACACACACACACAAACACACACACATACACACACACACACACACATGCACACATGTGAAATTTTATTTGAATATTTTTATTTACTCCTGATTTTTTTAAAATTTTCTGGTGAAGCTGGTTATGGTGACACCACATATGTAATCCCAGCCAGTTCAAGGCTAAGGCAAAATGATCACGTTAGGACCACTAATTGCTGGGAAACGTAGCAATTGAGTAAGCCCTGTCTAGAAATAAATAAATAAAAAATAAATAAATAAGGCTGGGAGTATAGCTCACTTTGAAGGCCCTGGGTCCACTTCCTGGTATCAACTTCTTTTTCCCTGAAATATGATACACACGGTGATGTTTTCCATCCTCTTCCTCTTTTCAGTGCCAGTCACGACCTCCTCCACAGCTTTTATGCCCCCCATTGGGCTGCAGTGGAAAGTTTGAAAATCTCTCCTCTGAGGGCGCTTATTGAGAGCACTGTCTGCCCTGAGCAAGATGGAGGGAGGGAGAATAGAGGTCATTTTATAGAAAAACACAGTCACTCCAAGATTGTTCCTCAATACGCCTGCCTTCTTTCCTGCCCGAGCAGGTTGCTGTCTTCACTTGCACGTGGATCTGTCTACACACGTGCTCAGGAAACACCCCAAACCTGCATCCCCTGCTGAGCATCCCACCCTTCCCTGACACCCCGTCCAGAGCACCACTGGTGAAGGGCACCCTGCTTCCAGATACCCCAGCCAGACCTGTGGGCACCCCTTCCATACCTTACTCTCCCACATTGCACCCCAATCTCCTCAAAGTCCTATGCATTCTGCCTCCAAAACTGCTGTCAACTCAGCATCTTCTTTTGTATTAATAAAGCTCCCACCTTCATCACCTCCAACCCAGACAGCTGGAGGAGGCTTCCTCATGCCATCTGTGATCTAGAACTTGACAGTGTGCTGGATCTATTGCATAGTTGGTTTCCTGAAAGCAAGTCTGATCCTGTCAGTCCCGCTAAGTCTTCAGTGTGGCTCTCTTCAGTCTCTCTCATCCTCTTCTTTCTCTCCTTTGTGCAGTGTAAGGTGTTGCCAGTGTAGTTTCATGTTTTCTTTGAATGAAGAGGATGCAATTAGGGATAGGCTGTGTGTCTTGGTTACTTTTCTCTTGTTCCAACACCCAAAATTAAGGAAGGAAAGGTTTATTTAGCTCGCTGTTTGTGGAGGTTTCAGTCCATAATCAGCTGGCTCCAAGGCAGGGTGGCCTGGCTGAGAGGCAACCCTTCAAGGCAGCAGCCAGCAAAAGCAGCCGCAGCAAAAGGAGGGAGAAGAGCAAGCCTCTGTTCCTCTCTTACACTGCACACAGGCCACCTGCACCCCCCAGGGCAGGTGTAGTGCTCATAAAATCCCTGTGCCCTCCTCTTGCACAGGATGAGGATATTTACAAAGTAAGGATCCTGGCCCTCTGCTGAGTCTCTTAGTTAAACTTCTGAACTTCTCCAGTTGCCATGTATCAAATGAGAATGTTTCTTTGGCATTGTCCAGTTTAATGGTTCTCAAACATAGTTCCACCTTAGAATCAGCTGAAAATGTTAGTGGTGTTTTTAGAGTGTTTAAAAAGCCCCCAGAGAATTGAATTTGATTGCTTCAGTGTCAGAGTTTGGGCGCTGGCGAAGAGCAGGGGGTACAGTTGATGGTTTTTAAACTTTTCCCAGGTAATTCTGTATATAGCTATGTTTGTGAATCACTGACAAAAATCCCAAAGAGACTGTGGAAACAAGACATGGACTGTGAGGGAACTTCAAGGGGCTGTGTAGTGCATGAATTTCTATGTCAGTATGTGAGAGTGTGTTCTTAAAAAAAAAAGGATCTAAACACTCACCAGATTCTGGCAAGACTGTGACCCCATAGCAGCAAAGCACCTCTGCTCCAGGTCAGCCCCTTGGCGGCAGGGTGAGACTAAGAGGCCAGAGATGAGCTGAAGAGAAACCGTGGTGGCTCTGCCACCCCGTGATGCTGCTCAGGCTTCTCTTCCCCAGAGCCCTTCATTTTTCCTCTTCTGCAAAATCAGAGTCACACGTGCAGTGCAGAGTGATTTAAAGAATTCTGGACAAGTCGTCGGAAGTGACTGAGCCAGCACTAGCCATATTCGTTTCATTAACCGTGATTTGCAAATCTTATCACTACCACCACCACCACCATTTCTAATTACCTTTGAGACACTATTATTTCTGATAATGCCATTTTTGGAAAATGAAAATAGTCCCATTTATCAGGAACCTTCAACTTTATACCAGATGCATTATGTGGCATTTTATCAATGCCCACAACAACCCCATAAATTTGTCTCATTCCCATTTCACAGATGAGAAGAAAAGTCTTAGAAAAGTTCAGGGACATACTACAGTCCACACAGCTAGGTGTGAGAGACCCTGGTTAGCTTAATGGAAATCTAATCTCTTCCCCGCCAGGCTGAGCTGCTCTAGTTAGGCCAGGTCACTTGGGGGTGAAAAGAAGTGGTGGGGTGTGTTCTAGACGAGCAGAAGTCTGCATCTCACAGCCAACCCCGTCCTTCTCTCCCGGCCCCTTCCCAGCCGCTACTGGCGCAGGTGGAATCGATTCTGCAGGAGAAAGTGCCGTGCCGCAGTCAAGTCCAACATCTTCTACTGGCTGGTGATCTTCCTGGTCTTCCTCAATACGCTCACTATTGCCTCAGAACATTACAACCAGCCCCACTGGCTCACGGAAGTGCAAGGTGAGCAGCAGCCCTCGCTCTGGCCTGTCCACTTTTGCTCCCTGACCCGGGATCTCCTGGAGAGAATTACCACTGTCCAGAAGGTTGATGGGAATGCAGCCTGTGGCCACGGCTCTCAGCAGGTGCCATATTAGAAACTCCAAGGTGCTGGCAGCTTACAGTCCCACATGGCCTTGTTACAAGCAGACAGAGCAGGGCCCACACATTATTGCCTGTCCCCACAGTCCCTGTTGGGCTTTGGTGTCAAAGGCACAAGCTGAAGCTTGTTTGGCTACCTCAGACCTTGGCTGCCAACTTCCCAGCATGGATCCTCAGTTCCTCAATCTCCAGCTGACCTCACCCAAGACATGCGAGGATGAAATGAGCAAAATGGCGGGCAAGAGGAAAATAGTGCAAGTACAGAGAGCTTTCCTCAAAGGCTGGTTCAGACTCAGCTCCTATCCTGGACCACTTGATGGAGACTGACCACCATGTCTCAGCACCCTTCCCAGGGAGTCAGCCAGACATAGCCCTTTAGATCTGCATTCCAGAACCCTGGGAAGCGGTTAGTCCAGGGTTAAAAGATCAGACTGGGACAGCTTTTGGCTGGTTGGCTTGGGCAGATTCCTGTCCTCTCTAAGCCTCCATCCTCATCTCTGAAAACTGGGTTTAACAAGAACAGTACCAGTCATCACAGTACTGCTGTGAGGAGTAGAGAGGATAATGCATGCAAAGCCTTTGATACGGGTAGAAGCTAAGTAAATGTTTATCGGGAATGTCATTGGCTGTCCCTTTCTTGTTGGTTTGGCCCTAGTTGTTCATTCTGGAAGGGGCAGAGGGAAAGGTGTATGGGAGGGAGGAGTTGGGACTCCAGACATGATAATTACTGTTTTCTTCTCCTCCTTCTCTGTGCCCCTCTGCACCCTTGGTTGGATCCCACCATGCCCCGACACCTGCCAGACACAGCCAACAAGGCTCTCCTGGCCCTTTTCACTGCGGAGATGCTCCTGAAGATGTACAGCCTGGGCCTGCAGGCCTACTTCGTGTCCCTCTTCAACCGCTTTGACTGCTTCATCGTGTGTGGGGGCATCCTGGAGACTATCCTGGTGGAGACCAAGATCATGTCTCCCTTGGGCATCTCTGTGCTGAGATGTGTCCGGCTCCTGAGGATATTTAAAATCACGAGGTATGTGGCTCCTCTGTTCCCTTTGGAGATGGCCCTCACTGAGAGAGGTCCTTTAGGAAGGCAGAGGAGTGGACAGTTCCAGGTGAGAGAGCAGCTACTAGTTCCAGAAGGGTCTTCTTGGCTCATAGGGCAGCAGGGGGAGCACTGGTTCATGAGGTGGTATTTGGCTTCTAACACCAGAGACTCAGCCCAATGGATTAAGCAAGTTAGGGACTTACTCGGTCACATGAGAAGTCCAGAAGTAGGCGGCAAAGCACCTTCAAGAAAGTATCAGGGACTCAGTTTCCTTCTGTCCTTTGCTTCCCCCGCCATGCTGTTGAATCCACTCAAGGTC
This sequence comes from Hydrochoerus hydrochaeris, assembly GCA_004027455.1. Classification (NCBI taxonomy): domain Eukaryota; kingdom Metazoa; phylum Chordata; class Mammalia; order Rodentia; family Hydrochaeridae; genus Hydrochoerus; species Hydrochoerus hydrochaeris. The sequence goes on from PVLA01006547.1 coordinate 83,065, forward strand.
ACAAGATGGCTTCTAGAGATGACGCCATCAATGTCAAGTTGGGAGGAAGAAAAGAGAGGGCAAAAGAAGTCACACGCTCTGAGTCAGCCTCGTTACACCCAGGAGTCTCTCTTAGACACTGTTAGGATGGATACTATTTTTTTAAAAACAGCATTTAATAAATATAGAGAAAGAAATGGAGAAATTGGAACCTTTGTTCACTGTTGGTAAAGATGTGAAATAGCATAGCTACCGTGTGAAACAACAGTATGATGGTTCCCGGAATATTTAAAATAGAATTATGGCTGGAGATGTAGCTCAGTGGCACAGCAATAGCACAAGGTTCTGGGTTCAGTTCCCAGTACCAAAAAGGAAGAGGAATAAATCACACACATCCTTCTGCCTGTGCCCTCAGGGTCCTAAAATAGAATTACTGTGTGATCCAGCAAGTCCACACTTTAGTGTATATTCAAAAGGACTGAAAGCAGGGTCCTGTGCTGCACACCTGTGTTCACAGCGGCGTTACTCACAACAGCCAGAAGGTGTCCACTGATGAAAGAAGGGATACGCTAAAGTGCTGCACGGGATATTACTCAGCCTCGAAAAAGAAGGGAACTTTCCCACATGCTACAATTTGAGGATATTATGCTGGATAAAATAATTCAGTCACAAAGAGACAAGTATCATATGCTCTCACTTAGTGTTGGTACTTGGAGTGGTCAAAATTCTAAAGTACGATGGTGGGGCAGGGGAAAGGGATTTATTCATGGCTGGAGTTTAGCAGTGCAACATGAGTTCTGAGACAGGCAGTGGTGGTGATGATTATACAGCATTAGAAGTTATTTAATTCCACTGATCTGCACACGTACAAATAGTTACAATGATAATGTTTACGTTATATGCATTTTTAACACTTTTCTAATGGGGGGAATCTCCCCCCGGAAATCTTACCAGGGCTTTTTGTTCTCACTGACCACCGCAAACGTTAGGAAGGCTGAGAAAAGGAGTCTCCTGTCCAGGTGAACTGTAGCTCATGACGGGCCTTGCACTGCAGTGGCTTCTGTCCCCGGTTCCACCCTCCCTGCCCTCCATCTGTCATTACCCGCCCAAGACTACAGGTCCCCACAGTCCACAGGGCAAGCAGCGGTTCTTGTGGACAGGATGGGACAGGGACAGAGAATGGGCCGTCTGACCCAGGCCGGTTTTCAACTGTGCTGTGACCCGAATCGGAGGGTGAAAACGATGTACAGGGTTGCAGGCGCCATTTTAAGCAGCTTCATAGGGAAGGAATTCACACACCACACTCTCATCTTCTTCAAAGTGTTCAACTCCAGGTTTTTGTTTTTTGTTGTTGTCATTGTCTTGTTCTGTCTTCCGTTTGGTAGATTCAGAGCTTTGCACACTCTCCATCTCACATGTTGGCTTTAGAGCATTCTCATCACTCCTAAAAGCGATCGCAGGCTTCCCTCTGTCACACTGTCTTCACTCTTCAGTGCTGGGTATTATGGGTGTTACCACCTTGTAGCTACTATAGGTCATGCTGCTGTGGAACTCATGTTCAAGACCCTGAACAGCTCTGTGTGTTTTCCTTTATCTGGACTCTATACCTACATATGGACTCTATACCTACATATGGAATTTCTAGGTCACCTGGTAACTCTGTTTAAGATTTCAAGAAATTGTCAAAGTGTTTGTCAAAGACACAGCCATTTTCCATTTCCACCAGTGAAGTGCAACATAAGGGCTCCAACTTTAGCACATTCTCACCACCTTCTTTTATATTTATTTGTTTGTTTTACTAACCAACACATCGTGATTTTACATATTTATGGGGTACAATGTGACATTTCAGGACATGTATACAATGCACAATCATCAGGTTAGAGTAACTGGTACTTACTAGACATTGGACCCCAGACGTTTATCATTTCTTTGTGTTGGGTAGGAATATTGAAAATCTTCTCCACTAGCTATTTTGAAATATTCGATTATTTGTTGTCAACCGTAGCTATACTGGGCCTCATAACATTAGGAGTCGTCCCTCCTGTCAGACTTTACCCTGTGCCCGTTAACTGTCCTGTCTCCGTCCCTCCCTCCCCTGCCCGCTGCACAGGCTCTGGTAATCCCTATTCTATTCTCTACTTCTTTGAGATCAATTTTTTAGCTTCCGCATCTGAGTGAGAACATGTGGTACTTGCCTTTCTGTGCCTGGCTTATTTCACTTAAAATAATGCTCTCCAGTTCTATCTGTGTTGCTGCAAATGACAAAATCCCATTCTTTCTTATCACAACTATCATATTTTAATGGGGAAAAGTGAAATAAAATGGTAAAACATCAGAGAGCCTCCTAAGAATAAAAACATCATATTCTGATTGGCATTATAATGTGCGTTTCTTAATGTGAGTTATGATCGACTTAGAAAGTTGAGTGAGAAACACCTGGAGGGCGCTATTCAAGCTGCAGCCTCCTGCAAGGTAGAAGCCCATCTCCTTGAGAATGTCCTGAGGGACTTGAAGGACATGTGGAATTTTTTTTTTTTTTAAGCATTAAGTTGTCTTTTTACTTCAGCTGCTATCATTTCAAAGATTTCCAGTGGGTGACTTTTGACTTCATCTGTCTTTGTCTCCTGGACTTGTTCTGGGTGGGCTGGAGGTCTGAGACCACCTTGCTCCTTCGTCCCCATCTTCCTGTGTACCTGTGAATCAGCCAGTTGTTGAGTCCCAGGTGTTTCCTGCCTTGGCTGCCCATCCCACAGTGCGGGGGATTGGGGTAGGCACCTGGGTTCGCCCTATCTGAGGTTCCTGGGGTGGTGGAGAGGTACAGGATGCTCATTGATGTTCCCCTGATGGTGGTGGAACACGGGGTAGGGGTGTAGCTTCCTCTCCTCTAGGCCCCCAGTGGAGGCTCAGCAGGAGGTGTGGCCTCCTTTTCTCCAGGCCTGCCCTGGCTGGCTCACTAGGGGGCCAGTTGTTTTTTTCTAATGAATTGACCGTTCCATTTCTAAAGTTCTGAAATGGCCAACAGACCATAGAAAGATACCACTTTAGGCTCCTGCTTGAAACCAACAGCTTCAGAAAACTACTGGCCTTGATTCAGGGCCATGACATGCAGAATTTAAATTCACACATTTAATCCCCTTTCTCCCCAAAAGTGCTCTTCCAGACTATCTATGTATCTTGGCATTATAAAAAAAAATGTTTTATAACAAAAGCAGTAGAAATACTAATAATAATCGTTAGCATGAATGTGTGCCAGATAGGTGACCCTAAAGCTAGCAGTCAGCTTGATTAATTGTCACAATACGGGGATGAGGGTAGGGTGCTATATCTATTACTAGTATTTCCATTTTGAAGATGACAAAACTGAGGCTTAGAGGGTTAAGTCACTTGCCTGAGGTCACACAGACTACTCGGGAGACCAAAGAGCAGGTCTCTGGCTCTGAATGCTCCTGAGCGTGCTTGAACTGCAGCTAACCCTTCTCCTCTGTGTTCCAAGTTAGGCCCTGAATGATTTTGGAATGCTGGTTCTTGTCGTTTGATAATTGCCAGATCCACTTGCTACTCCTTGGGTCTGATGAAAGCTATTTTTAATTTGACGTTTTCAGTGCCTCTTTACTAATTCTCACAAATCCATGTGTTTGGGGTTTTGTTTTTTTAGGTTCCTATAGAAAAGAAATCTTGTTACTAAATATTGTTATAGCATCTTGAAGAGACTCTCTTCAATCATTAATTTATCTGTCCCTAATGTGACCATATTGCCGAGAAACCAGTTTTCAAAATCTGGCTGTATCAGAGAGCTCCTCACGGTCCCTTCCCAAAGATTGGTAGAACTTTCAAACTTGGAGGAAAAACTGCAAACAGAGCAATCTCGTTGTCTAATTGGAAGGTCCTTGGGCAAAGGCCAGCATCTTCCTCTTTTTAAGTCTCCAAGCCCTCTGCAGCTGAAGACACCAATTGTAGCAAGGAGCTCCCTGTTCTCTCTGAGCCTCACCTCCAACCCCAGGACCAAGGGGACACCCCAAATATGGGCTGGCTATAGACTTTGTGGTCCCTTAAGCTGAGCCTTGAGATCGTTGTATCCTGAACAAATATGTTTCTCCTTCTTCTAAAATTTCCTGGTGAACACTTTGTGTTGTATTACCACTATTCTTATAATGGAGGAGCATTGTTTATAGGATGGTCTGAACCACTGATTGTGACTCTTGAACTCGGTGGCGCTCCATAGAGAGCTCACTCAGGACCTCTGGAGACTGGCTAGAAGTTTCTGGAAAGTCCCTGATAATGGCCCATGCCTTCACTTTGAGAGCTACTGGCCTGTTTTGCTGTTGCTATTCTTTGTCCATTTTTTGTCTTAAAATATAACCTACTGTATGAATCTAAAAAAAAAATTTTTAATCTAAAAATTTGATCCTTACCTCTCCACTGTCTTCTCTAAATTATGGAACCAGACACAGTGTGTTTATCCTCTGGTGATAAAAGAGTGAGGGGAGCACTGGGGATAACTCCCCATGCAGTGTCTCTTCTGGAACAAAGGAAGAAGGGGATTTTTATTACTGAAATTCATGTGCATTCGTGCTGTTGATACTTGTCATCAAATATAGAGGCAGGCCCGTTCTTGCACGTGCACAGTTCAAAGTCCTGCTTTTTCAGACTTGTAAGTTTAAATATGATGATGTGAACAGCTGGGTGTAGGGAGAATTTAGCAGTATAATGAGACTATAATGAGCAAAACTCATGCTAGGTCACTCAGAAGAGTGGGTGATTTGAGCTTGTTCCTACCAGTTGTTTGCTGGTCTTGTCTGGAGGGCTTTTTCTGAAACCAAAAGACAACTTGAAGAGATTCAGAAACTTCTCCCTCCTCATCCCGACAAACACAGGTGCTTAACCCCAGCAGTTCCTGTCTAGCAGTTAGCAATTATACTTTTGATAGTTCTTGGCTAGCATAAAAGAGCTGCTATTAATTCTACAAAACTTTTAAATTAATATGAATTTTATGACTGAACCTGTAAATGCAAGACAGGCTGTTTATATAGCATACCATAGTGCCTGGCATATATGTGGATTTATGGATCCCTTTTTATACATCTAAGCTGCTCTTCCCTCACCCCAGGGCTCAGAGGCCAAAAGTTGGAAACTCTGATCCCCCGACAGTTGCTTGCAGCCAGGTCATGACTCTTTGGTGTGTCCAAGGGAGTTGAACACTGTCTAGCAAGCAGTTTGAAGTTACCAAGAGCCAAAGTACCAAAATTTGTGTCTATTGCTTAAAATATTAATTAATTAATTAATTAATTGACATTATGCTTATCATATCATTACCCTTTGTCGCTTGTATTCCCAGAGTCTTTTATGAATGGGAGAGAACAAAGTAAACTTAAAATCCAGCCATGTTGTCTGAGGGAGAAGTTCCCTGCTTTATCATTGGGATGGAAATGAATGATTAGTGTGCTTACATTTTTTTGTGTTTTGCCAAAATCTAAACTTTGAGAGCATGTTTGGAAATATACTGTGTGTGTGAACATCATCTAGCAAAAAAAAAGACCAAGAACCCTGTGCTAGACTGTAAGTCAGTTGATCACTGAGCATTCATAGTGCTGTGAGTGGAAAATTACATAAAGGCTGAAGAAAACAAGATTTCTCCCTCAGTGAGAACAGCAAGGCATGCACAAGGTCAAAATTCTTGTCTCTTGTGAGTAAACTGCCCCCAACACATAACAGATTGGGCTCTCTCTCCTGCTTTGGGTCTTTATGAGCCCTATGCGTTGCCAAGATCCTATATCCAAAGTCTACTCTTTGTCAGCTCAGACTTACACACCTTTCTGTAGGGAGGAAGAAGATAGATTAAATTTGGATGTGATTTGGGTTTACTAATTGTATCTCGTTTTCTATACAATTGGCTTTTAAAGGTACCAGGATCCTTCCAAGCCCCTGCTGGATTTCCTCTTTTTAACCCCTCAGGCCTCCTCTACTTCCCCTTCTGCTCATCCCCTGCAGTGAACTAGAGAGGGCAAGACGGACCCTACCTGCCTCACTCTTCTCATGCTCTTCCCTCCAATGGAGCCCCACGCTGCAGCCTTACCACGTGCAAGTCACTTTATAAATAGCCTTCCAACAATAGATCGTTTGCCACCAAAACTAAGAGCCCCCTCCCGTGAAGATTTTTGGGACAGGTATAAATTTAGTCCTGACCCTCTCTGGGAGGAGGATATACTGCAAAGCGTACAAAACCATCGATGCTGTTTTTTGAAGCTCTTTTATTTATAGTGAGCTCATGGCTCTGTACCAGAAAAAAGGGAAAAGCCCAGGCTGAGCTCTTTGAAGCAGAAAGTTGATGAAATGAAAATTCTAGTTCAAGGAAAACTTTAGTCACTTGATACTGTAGAAAAGGAAAAAGAGCTCCACAGAGCCCCAAACCCAGAGGCAGACAAAGGACAATCACAGTGTCTAAACAGAGGGTGGTCACTAAAGCCAAGAGAGACAGAGCGGAAAGGCAACAATGAGGAATGGGTAGTTAGTGAGTGAAACGGCGCAAAGTAGGCTGGGAAGACAAGGGGGGACTCCGGGTGCAGAGAACTTGATCAAACTGAAAGCCTTGAAGTGCGCCGCAGGTTAAAGAGCAAGCGGTGCACTGGGCTGGGTGGGGAGCAGAGCAGGCCGTGGCTTGTGTTTGGGAAAAGATGCTGCAGAGTGACAGGAGGACAGTAAAGGAAGGTGACACAAGGACAGCGGTGCTAGTGAAGCTCCTCCAGGCACCACATGCAAACTGCATTGGGGACGAACGTGTACTTCGTTCTGGAAAGAACTGCGAGGTGTCCTCAGGTTCTGCGTGAGCTCTGTGGCCCAAGATACCACATATTCATCCTGCTTCTTCCCACCTTTCCCCAAAGCTCCTCATTTTGCTCTGCGAGTGTAAACATTTCTTACCTGTGGTCGACTGGTGAGAGCATTTGCCTCCATAGTTTATTCTAAAGAAGAGGATGACCCAGGACATGAGGTCATCGTGGCATCTTCAGGCCATGGCAATATAGTAGCCACTGAGACTCAGGTCTTCGCTAAGCAAGGGTCTGCAGATCTGAGGGCTTTCAGCTACTGTGTCTAAATAGCGCTGTGTGTGTGTGTGTGTGTGTGTGTGTGTGTGTGTGTGTGTGTGTGTGTATAGGGAATGAACTCAGGACCTCACCCTTGCCAGGCAGGTGCTGTGCCACTGAGCCATATCCCCAGTCCTAAACAGCCTTTTATGTCACCCTGCCCACCACCAAGCCACCTGGGCACCTATAGGTCTCAACTAGATCCACAATCATGAAGCTTCATATCTATACCTGGCTATGGGCTAAGCCATTCTAGGCCCAGAGTTTCAGCTCTTCTCCTCTGAGCCTCAGCGGTGCTCCTGTGCACAGGCTCATTTTGGCAGTGCCTTCGCCTCTGTCTCCTCGAGCCGGCTCCTCTGCCTGATTAGGGAAGGCCAGTCCAGCATGCTGGGCACCTCTCATAGTGCCAAGGCACTGGCTCCAGCCTGACTCCTTTACCTTTACTCCAAAGGAACAGAAGGTGCAGGGGGTGGCCAGCCTCAGAGCCAGCTCCACCAGCCCCTCTGGACGGGACAGTGCATCAGGTGAAGATGAGTAGACAAACAACCACAGCTGCCACTTGTCTTAACTGCATCTCAGCCACATCACTGGTCCAGTGTGCGGTCTCCTTGCGACCCAGCCGTCCTGCGGATGGAGGGCGGGCTAGTGCCCCTGTTGCTGGCTGTGGTCATTCCCTCATCGAAGGTGGCAGCACATGGCCTTCTCCCTGAGCTGTTGGTGTTAAGGTTCTTCCCCATGAGAGACGTGTGTGCACAGAGCTCTTCCAGAAATGCCTCCTCAGGAGTCTCAAAGCCACGGCAACCCCACTTTGCGCAGGGTAAACTGTTAATTCGATACAGGAGCTGGCAATGTAATGGGCTTAGGGAGCTACCTGGATAGGAAGGGTGTGCAGGGAAAGGCAGAGAGCCAGCTCTCACTTCGGGCCACTCTGTGTCCACAGAGATAGAGGTATGAGAGCTTTCCCTCCCCTGGGCTCACCACCCCGCCCCCACCACACGCCACATACACAAAAGCCTTTCCGTGACTCGGCGGCCCCTTGCCTTTCCCTCCATTGAGTACAAATGTGTCACGCTTACAATAGAGTGCATCCATTTACTCCACAAAATATGTGATGATCACCACGTCTAGGCAAAGCATGGCTCAAAGCACTGGGGATATAAACAAATAAATTCCTTCTTCCATGGACTTTACACACTGGCGGGGTAAGAGACACTAAACAAAGACATAAGTAAGTGTCAGGTGCTGATGAGCAACAGAAAATAGAAGTAGAATAAGGGGCTGGAGTAGGAGTCAGGGAAGTGCGCTGTGAAGGTCAGGGGGCTGTAGAAGTGAGCCCTGCAGACGGGGATGGCAGAAACAGAAAGGCCAGGACACTGGACACCTGAAAGTTGGAGGAGGCCCAGCAGGTTGGGGTGGCTACAGTGAACAAGGGAGGGTGAGCACAGGAGGCAGGCTGCTGAGGTGAGGGGGCCTGTCAGGCCTTGGTGAGAGCAAGAGAAGTGATCAGATGACTGACTCACTCTTGGGCTTGATGTCGCTAATGCTGTAACAAGAGAATTGCTAGAGGGAGCCCAGGTAAGCCAGGGTGACCAGGTTAAGAGGCTATCTCTGAAATGCAGATAAGACAGCCAAGGGTGGTGTATACCTTAATCCCAGCACTCAGGAGACTGAGGCAGGAGGAGCACCATGGGTTTGAGGCCAAGCTGGGCTACACAGTAAGATCCTATCTCAGAGAGAGAGAGAGAGAGAGAGAGAGAGAGAGAGAGAGAGAGAGAGAGGAAGAGAAAGAGAGAAGCTGGCGATACAGACTCAGTGACAATGGCAACATTGTCAACTGCCATCCACTATCCATGGGATCCCAGAAGTTCCCAGGATGGTCCTCAGGCACAGAGTTCTCACTTTCAGATGGGTTTGCCCCGTGGCCAGTGCTCTTGACAAGATGCTCTCACCCCAGCTAACCTCTCCAGAGTCCTCCCCACTCTCCTGCTTGGCCTCTCCAGATGGGTTCTCCTCTACCGGATGACTCAGTCTGTTTCTCCACCACAGCCTTCCCGTCCCCCGGTACCCTAGGCACTGTAGGGGCCCTGAGTCAGGCAGAGTCTCTCCCACCCATGGAAACTTTGCAAGTTTTCCTCTCCAAATCTTCTTTCCACATGTGTGACTTTCTCTCTGGAGTTGGGGTCTCCTCATCTGGTTCCCTGTAGGGTCCTCATAGCTGTCCTACACACCTGTTAGAAGTGTGGCATGAGTTATTTATCCCATGTCTGTATAGCCAATGAAAATTAAGGCTCTGACCTTCCATACCATTAAGACTTTTCCAGAATATTCCATGACAGTTGAGCATATAAAAGACCTGTTAGAAGACTATGCCCCCAATTCACATGCAGACACGCTCCCTTCTATAAGGATAAACATTCTGGTATTCAGTATACTTTAAATACCAGTTTGATGACAATTTCTAAGACAAGCTATGTAAGCCCCAGGCCAGAGAGTATGATTTCATAGTTCTAGGATGACCTGAGAATCAGCATTAGGACCAGAAAAACCACCCCAGCAGATTTGAGAAAATTGCTTCAAACATAAGGGAAGTGTCCTACCCCTTCAGAGAGGTCCTCTTTTTGTTTAAGTGATCACCACAACTTCTGGCTGCCAAGGGCTGCTGAGTCTGTCACACATGCTGGGTGTTCCAGAACAGCCCAGTCATAGCGCAGGAGGACCAGCTCCACGGTGCCATGAGACTAAAGGAAGCAAACAGACTCCAAGACTGTTTGGGAGCTCATTAACCAAGGCAGTGAGACCAGTTGGACCCCTGAGATTTGGGTCAGAAAAGGAGGTGTATTTTTGGGTTAGGACAGAAGTGACTTCATTCTGGTTGGAACATACCTAGTTTATCTTAAGTTAATATGAAAGATTCATGCACATGGCTGCAACCAGGTTCCGGTTGTAAAGCCCCACATGCCACCCTTATGACTTGGAAGTTTCGTAGTTTTCTGGGAAATGTGCAGGAAAAACAGAGTAGGGTTACTCTGGGTCACTCATGGTGGTTAAAGTTCAAGATGACTGCACCCATGTCAAGCTGAAGCCGCACCCCAGTTGTACAGAGTTTATTTGAGGGGGAAGATAGGGGGGTGTGCTCTGATCTCTGCCCTCCTAAATCATGGCCTATTTTGCTGCAACGAGACTGTCACAAAAGCAAAGTACTTAAAAGCATTTCTAGAGCAGACATAAATAAACGTCTGTAAATATTCTGCAAACAGAAGGGTGTGGCCGGCAGGCAAAGAGAGGCGGGAAAGGCTAGACCTGGAAAAAGAGAAAAAAACATTAAAGGCTGCAGCTTGGGAAGAAGTTCATGTTTCCTCCCAAACTGTTGTCCCATCTGCTTACCTTAATGTGGAACTTTTGGCGGGGTGGGGGCAGCGGTGGGGACAGTTCTCGTGCTGTCCACTTGAGCAGCAAAAGCAGCTGCCTGTGTGGACTGGTGATGTGCTGGGAATCTCTTAGGCAGAGGGAAACAGAACAATAGCCTGGAGGACAGGCAGCCAGGGGCAGAGAAAGGTCTTCTGTTCCTTCACTTGCTCCCTCGGGGGACTGGTCCCTTTTGCTGCACTGTGTTTCCTGACCCCCAAAGTAATCTTCACACAGGTGCCCACACCACATCAGTAGTCATCCATAAGTTCTCCCCCTCCCACTTTTCCAAGAGAAAGAGTTTCCCCCAGGTTACCATGCAGGGCTTCTGTATTTACAGTGAAGAGGCTCAGTGACCATAGGAGCAGGGACCCTTCTGCAAAGACCCTACCAAAAGTGCACCTCTGCCCAGGACGGAGCTTCCCACCCCACTCCCAGAGAACACTTGCTTTGAGCCATCCCCAGGACAGGCCATGGGTTTGATGTAATCCAGGGTTTCTCAGACTTGCTTCCCCATCGGAAAGCTTGTTCAAAATTTAAATATCTGGGCACCCAACTGCCACTACTGAATTGGAATTTCCAAAGGAATTGCTTTCTAAATACTAGTCTCTAGGACAGGGTAAGCTTGGGAAATTTCACTAAGCCTTGTACCTCTCTTACCTATGAGAAATCTAACGTGTACCTCTGCTGGACAGCTGCTGCTGGGCTGGGCCCACATTGGCATTCTTGGGGAGAAAAACTTTTTTTTTTTTCCTTTTTCTGTTTAAAGACCAACAGTGATAATAACAATAATGACTGACCTTTATCAGCTGTGTGCCAGGCACTGTACGTAGGGTGACAGAGGGGCCAGATTATCTCATGCAGTCATCCCAGTAACATAATGAAGGGTATGCTGCTATTATCTGTAATTTTTGCAGGTGAGAATGCAAAAAAGAGGAAAGTTAGGCTGTTAATCCAAAGGTACACACAGCCAGCAGCTTGCAGAGCCGAATCAGTAGTCGGACTTCCAAACCCTTCACCCGCTCTCTGCACATCACACTTACGTATTACTGATCCTGGGACCTGCATTTACTAGCTTCACACTTTAGCTCACGCCACCGCCAATCCAGTTCATACCAACACCTTGCCCCCAGGAAGAAGAGAAGCAACAAGAGCAGAGCTGCACCTTAGAACTCGTGGTGGGTGTGAGGACACAGAGCGAGGGGAGGAAGGCACAGGGAAGCAGACTGACCGCCCTTGTTTGGTCCTCAGGTACTGGAACTCCTTAAGCAACCTGGTGGCATCCTTGCTGAACTCTGTGCGCTCCATTGCCTCCCTGCTCCTGCTCCTCTTCCTCTTTATCATCATCTTCTCCCTGTTGGGGATGCAGCTCTTTGGAGGAAAGTTCAACTTTGATGAGATGCAAACCCGGAGGAGCACGTTTGATAACTTCCCCCAGTCCCTTCTCACTGTGTTTCAGGTAGGAACTCTTCTCTTCTCTGAAGAGCGGTTCAGTGGTGAAGGTGGTGGGGGAGGAAGAAGGAGCCTTGAAAAGGGTGGGAAGCATCATCCGTTTCCTGGGCACAAGGCCAGCCTGGACCAGCCCTGGAGGGTCCATGCCTTGGGGAGTCTCAGCTGTTTTTGTAGGTTCCCTCTCCCTAAGCCCCTGTAGGGCTCCACTAGTAGGACTTCTATTGTGAAAAAAATCTAATTGAGGCATTCGAAAATGCTTTCTTAGCTACGAAACCTATTAGTCAAGTAAATTCTACGTGAAATCCCCAAGCAGAACAGGGGAGGAGGGGTACATCATGGGGCTCTGTCTTTCCCACCATGCTTGCCTTGAAAAAAGCTGTCAGTAGCCTACAAAGTCGATTGCGTAGATATTTTGGTTTTTGACAAAGCTAAAGTAGACTGATGTATAGAGAAAACTGAATACTATGAAAATGACTGATGTGTGAGAAAAACTGGGGTAGTCTATTACTGTCCCCAGAAACACATTCATAATTGTCAGGGGCCCTGATGCCTCCCCCCACGGAAGGCTGGTCCTACCACACACTGCATGTGGACAGTAGGAGATACTTTGACCGGAAAGCCTTTTCAGTCATTCACATATTTGCCAGTGGCCATGCGCTTTGTCTGGGGTGCCAGGGTCAACACCCTGCAACCCTTGGGAAAGAGAATCAGGACCTAGGAGGAGGGACAGTAGTGGCAAGGAGATCTGGGGCGTTTATGTTAACGTAGTGGGGCAGGGCAGGGGGCTTTTGGGTTTGCTGTTGGTCTAACGCTGTGTCCCTTATTGGTGGGAATGTGTCATTCAGATCCTGACCGGGGAGGACTGGAATTCGGTGATGTATGATGGGATCATGGCTTATGGCGGCCCCTCTTTTCCAGGGATGTTAGTCTGTATTTACTTCATCATCCTCTTCATCTGTGGAAATTGTATCCTTTGCTGCTGCCCCCACCCTGATGCCCCTACACTCAGCCTGCTAAACAAGGCCGAAAAGGTGTTCCTGGAATGCCTGGCCCCTGGGGCCCCCAAGGAGGCTGTCATGGGGAGGAAGCATAGCCCAGCTTAAAGTCACTTCAGCTGTGGGTGGGTTGGAGTGGAAACTTGTGACTTTGGCATAGATGAGGTGTTACATTCAAGTTCTCCAACCTTTCCAGGCAGGCGCAGTGCTGCTTGACTCCAGGAGGCGCGTTCTGATCATAATCTGGGTGAATGGCGCCCCCTGGTGTTGTGGCACGCACAACCACCCATATAGACTGACACGAGTGCAACTGGGGCTCTGGGGGTGTCGCATCTCCAGGGAAGGAGGAACGAACCATCATCCTTGAAGTGTCCTTCGTCTCCCCTTGCATTTTGGTCAATGTCCCTCCCCCGGAAGCTATTTTCTGAGACTTCAGTCACAAGGAGAGATAGATGGATCCTTTCTGATCCGGACTATTAGCAAGACCCGGAGGGTCTCAAGCCCAAGTACTTTCCTCCCCAGCATCCTAACTCCGTAAGAGTCATGTTCAGAGGCTGGGCGGCACGGCAGAGAGGGCTCTGGCCCAAAGCTCCTGAATGAAATCTCAGTTTATAGTGGTTCAGAAAACCCAGACGGAAGCCTACAAACAGGGCTTCCCACTTTACTGGCTGGGTGACCTCCAGCTGACTATCCTAGTGTCTGGGAAATGCGATTCACTTGAAGCATCCTCAATCCAAAATCTGAAATGCTCCAAAATCTGAAACATTTTGAGCAACGACATAACACTGCATGTGGAAAATTCCACACCATAAATATTTGTTGAATGCATAATTATTTAAAATATTGTAAAAAATGGCCTTTAGAATATATGGTATATAGGAAACATAAATGAGTTTTGACTTTAGAAGTGGGTCCCATCCCTAAGATATCTCAATATATGTGTGCGTGTGTGTGTGTGTGTGTGTGTGTGTGTGTGTGTGTGTAGTCAAAAAATCTGAGAAACATGTGAAGTCTGAATTACTTCTGGTTCCAAGTATTTTGGATAAAGATTGCATGACTGCAACAGAAGAATAATAATTACTACTTCAGGGGTCACTGTGAGTTTGAGTAGAAAATGCATCCAAAGCTCCTACCATGTTCCAGGGCCTCCTTTGGCAGGCCCTGCCTGGCCTGGGCTTCTCCTTCCCTGCATGAGAAATGGTGTGAATTTCAGGGTGCCCAGGGTAGGGTTCATACTTAACAAACTTTAAGTCCCCTCTAGCTGTACCTTCTCCATTCTGTAATTCTCTGACCCACTGTGTTTCTGCATGTGGGGAGGTGGGGCAGGGAGAACCTGGCACATGATGCCTGCATAAGGAATTCCCAAGCATTGCCCACTGCAGCCAGACCCTCCAGGAGCCTTTGTATGTGTGGTTCACATTGAGTTGGCAGCAATACCATGCCACCCCCTCAGTGCCCAGTTACATGAACAGCTCTTAAGAGATTTCTGCATTCTGCTTAAGACAATGCTGTGTGTAATGTCAATTACAGGCAGTCATCTCAGTGGGGAAACCAATAATGAAATCCAGCAATTAAAGAGCAAGGAAGGGAGGGCTCACTGCCTCACCCTACGTGCTCCAGACTACAAGCTAGCCTGGCCCCCACCATTTAGAAAATTTCAAGGGGCGGGTAGAGTGATAGGGAAAGAAGTGGGAGGGACACTGTTGGGCTCTGAACTTCGAAGTGAGTCTCTGCTGGGGATTCAACCTCTCCATGTCCTACACCTTCTGCCCGCTCTGCCCATCAAACACCCCAAGGCCAAGGTCATTTTCTTTAAGAATGGACACAAACAGATATCCTACTGAATGTGTTCTTGGCCATTGCTGTGGACAACCTGGCTGATGCTGAGAGCCTCACCTCTGCCCAAAAGGAGGAAGAAGAAGAGAAGGAGAGAAAAAAGCTGGCCAGGTAACCCTCTAAGCTCACCTGGGCCCAGTTCTGGAGTGCTGTCCCCACTGGTGGAGAAACTTGGCACCACCTCAGGTGGCCGTCTCTCCTGAGAGGGCACGGCTCGGGCCTTCCCGCAGTAGCTTCAGCCTCTCTGCTAATGCCCAGGCTTTGCTCTGAAGCCGGGCCCATCATGGTGATCATCCCTGCAAGGGTGTTGCGCCTGTCTAGGAAGGAGGAGGCTCCCCTCTAGGCAGAGAAGCTGTGGGGAGAGAAGGAAGGCGGGCTTCAGAGGGGAAACCCAGTTCCAGCCTAAGGAGTAATGCTCCCTCAGTGTTAGGCACCGTCTCCAGTGCTGGGAATGCAAGGAACGGCCCTAAATCCTGTTTCTCTCGTCGTGGTCTAGCTGGATCTATAACAGCCCCAGCTCACACCTCTGCTGGCTCCCAGGCAGAGTCCCCCCAAGAACCAAACCCAATGAGACCCAGAACCATAGTCACATTCAAGGCCTGGGTTAGCTGAGGAACTGGAAGAGGCCACCAAGTACCAGACAGAGGCAGGGTGGCTCAGCCCAGGCACATGGGGTGAAGCTGTGCATGCCTTGTGACCAGGCAAAGGGCAGTAGGTGGAGCCCCTGGGAATCCGCTCTCCCTCCCTACTATAGACCGGAGGCCGTTCTCATCTACACTGTCCCCTCTCACTCCAGTGAACATCCATTTCTTTTTTTTCTCCTGCTGACCGGCCAGGACTGCCAGCCCAGAAAAGAAACAGGAGGTGGTGGAGAAGCCAGCAGTGGAGGAGACTAAGGAGGAGAAAATCGAGCTGAAATCCATTACCGCTGATGGAGAGTCCCCACCCACCACCAAGGTGAGTAGCTGCCTCCTTCCAGGGCCACCACTGAGGAAGCAGGACCGCAGTCTGGCTGGTTCACCATCCAAGGAAAAGAGGATGCGCAGATTCTACTGGCTGGGGGTGTGGGGCAGGCAGACAGGGAAAGGAAGGGAAGGTGACTTGGCTGAGTCCCGGTCTTCTACTGATGACCTTGAGGGGTTGTGCGGCTTGAAGGGTATAGTTCTGAGCTCAGCTACTGAGCGTAGTGTGAATTCAGCGCTGCTCTGGGCCCCCGAATCTATGGCCCATACCTGACTGCATTCTTCCTCTTCTCTCCTCGGCTGTCTAGATCAACATGGATGACCTCCAACCCAATGAAAATGAGGACAAGAGTCCCTACCCCAACCCGGATGCTGCAGGTACCACTCACCCTTGAGACTGGGAGGCCAGGGGTAGAGGCCTATGCCCTGCTGCATGTGGAAATGCCCAGGCATGAGGACCCACTGGACCCAGTATCCCTCTGTAGTTCCCTGGCACTGCTAAATGTCCCATTTCTGCATTTAAACCTCGCCAATCACCATCAAAGGGCAAACTTTTTTTCAATTTCCTCGTGATATTATCTGGTTAAAGAAGATTACATTTGAGCAGTGCTGTTTTAAATTTTTTAATTGTTTTAATTATTGATTAATGTATGAGGCACTGTGTGATACATGAGCACAGTGTATTATGATCAAATCAGGGTTGTTTCCATCTCCTTAGCCATGTTTCATATTTGTAACTGACATGTATTAATTATACATACAATATCTTGGGGGCTCAGTGTAATATTTCAGTACACATATACAGTGTGTGCTGATCAAATCAAGAAAATTAACATTTCATCTCCTTGTCACTACTTTGTGTTTAGAGCTGTCAAACTCCTCACTTCTCTTTCTTCATAAGATATTTACTAAGTTAGGAACTGTGGTGCCCTCCCATTCACACTGCCCTATAGAACGGTAGAACTCAGTCCTTCTATCTAGGTGAGCTCTGGTACTTGTTGACTGACCTCTCTTTATTCCTACTTAGTGCTTTTTCGACCGTGAATTCTATGTGCATGTGAGGTTTTGCTATATCACATGTTGTAAGATCATTGTTAACTAACACAATATACTAGTACAGAGATATCTCCGTTCATAAATGTTTTTGTTTGCAAACAATTTAGTTTGCAAACAGAAATGTTTGGCAAAAGTTTGTTTTTATTTTCAAACTGTATATCAGGTGACCAACTCAACCATGGCCATCTTTCCCACACAAACTCAAACAGACATGTTTTCCAAAATTGCAGAACAAATTAAGTTCATGAATCAAGGTACCACTGTATGGCATATGTTGCAGCGCTATGCTCGCCCAGTAATAATACACAGTCCCAAATCTACCTTGCCCTGCTCAGGAGGCGTTGCCAAATACGAGAACAGCTAGCGCCACAGATGTCCTACTTGTTGCTCCATAAAACACTTTCAGGTCTCTGCTCATAAAGAGCTCTCCCGAACCAGCCTCGGCTTCCTGTGCACCTATCTGATGAACTGCCAGGCAGGATCCTCTCAGAGGTTTCAGTGTCAGAGTCCTGGTTGTTCCCCCCACTTCCCAAGATATGTGTCTCCCACTTCCTTTGGCTTCATGCCCTGTGGGATCATTGACTCTACCCTCCTCCAACCTGGAGTGACAGATTCATCACCAGCTTTGACGTGGAAGTCAACACACACCCCCGCCAAGGGACTGTGAATCTTATTCACCTTCCCAGACCAGATGCAGGCCTGGCCGCATTGATGTTGGTGACCAAGTTAGGCAGCTGAAACCCTTCTGCAGTCCTGAGGAGAGCTGGGATTTCCTCATTGCTTTCCCTCTGCTGATTCTCACTGAGTTGGCGAGGTCACCAGAAGTATCTTCTGTTGTCCCTGAGAGCAGCTTCAATGATCTTGGTCCTCACTTCTCTTCCCCTGCAGGAGAAGGAGGACGTGGTATCCTGGGGCTTAGACACAATGACAAGCAGAGAATTTCCAGGTTGAGATAGAGCTTTTTGAAATCTTAAAACCCTTAGGGGTGAAGCTGTCACAGAATTTCAAAGATTCGCTAGCAATATTGACTGAATGCAATGGGGAATCTTATCTATGTCCTGAATAAACAAAATCAATTTTAAAATGACTCTTTTTAGGTAACTGAGGAAAAAGTGGATATGGACTAGGAACCGAGTGATTTTGAGAGGTGTCTGTTAATCATATTGATATGATAGTATAATGGTAATTCTGCTTTTAAGATGCTGAAATATTTACAGCTGGAGTCTACAATATACAGAAGTTGCTTTTAAGATATTCCAGCAACCCCCCAAGAATGGGGACAGAGGAAATAAGGGGAACATAATGAGCAAAATGGTAATAGATGTTGAAACCGAGTATAGGAAGGTGCAATGTGCAAGTTGTGCTATTCTTGTGCATGTTTCAAAAAGAAAGCCATAGAACAAATCCCCTGGGCCCTAAGAACAGTCTGTCCTAAGCTGGCCCGGTCTCCAGGATGCAGTGTTCTTGTGCACAGCAGGGACAGATCTGGATCTGAGGGTCTTTTCCCACACACACCCAGATGCTGTCAGGCCTGGGGCAGTGCATTCCACATGGTGGCAGGATGACACACCTCTTGCATCTGTGACAATAGTCTCAAGTTCTGTTGCTCTACACAGAATCCTGATTTTTCTCTTCTTCACTGCTCTAATGAAATCAAAGAAGAAAAATCAAGGACAAAAATCTAATTAACAAGGACGTTTTCAGCATGTGGGTTGTTATAGACATGTCTGTTGACCCAGCATGTCACCGTCTGGTGGCTTTGAGGATTCTTGGGATGCTTATGGTTTGGAACTGAAAAGCTGTTCCCACACTCTGTTAATTCCTCTTTTTTGGAGCTTGTTTTGGAGCTTGGCTTTTTGGAGCTTGTTCTTTTCCCTGGTCATGGAGCCACCTTCTGTAACCTCCTGCTGATTCCTACCTACCTTCCTACCTTCATTTCTCTTGGTCCTAACCATGGTTTTAGCTTTTTGTTAGCTTTCCATTGCTGTGACCGAATTCTGAGACTCTTAGCTTATAGGAAGGAAATGTTTGTTTTGGCTCACAATTTCAGATGTTTTGTCCTGTGGCCAGTTGGTGTCATTGCTTCAGGCCTGTATCAGGCAGCACGACATGACGGAAATGTGTGAGGCTGCTCACCTAATGGAAGCCAGGAAATGGAAAACTGGAAGGTCCACAGTCTCGCTTCTGGGCCCAACCCCACCTCCTAAGGTTTCCAATGCTCCCACAGCACCATAGGCTGAGGACCAGGCTTTCACCACATGGGCCTTTCGGAGTCAGTCCAGATCCCCATTCTAGCATGTTCCTTTTGAGGCATTTGGCCCACGGATAGTGGAGACCACCCTGCCCTCACCCCACCACGAACCCCACCCAGTCTTTCAAGCCGGTCCCCAAGAACACTGTTTGTTCATCACGTTTCCAAATTCTACCCATGAGATGTTTAGGACGGTGCGCTCCTAAAGCTGGTGCTGCCCACCCCCGACCCTCAGAGGCCACATCAGCCTATCTGCCAGCAGTGCCCCCTCCCTCTCCTCCCTCTCTTCCTCTGCGGGTGGTCCCTGGATCCTTAGTGCCAAGTGTAACAGAAGTTCCTACGGACACCTCTGCCAGTCCCTCCATTCCGTCCTCGTCCACCACTGTCCCTCCACCACCAACAACCACAGCCCTTTCTGCTTTCCCAGCTCCAGGCAGCTGACCACTGCTGCACTCTGTCGCACAGAGGCCTAAGACGGAGCCCCAGCCAGGCCTCTAAGCAGGAAAGCAAGGCACTTTGACACTGTCCTGCTCCTCCTCCTCTGCTTCCTGTCCTCCTCACCAGGCCTGCACTGCAGTGTTTGTTGGTCCTGCTGTCCCCAAAGGCACACAATGCAGTGGCTGAGTGAAGGCTGGACCGTGGCCCCTGGTGACCATGAACACCCAGAGAAGGGCCTGTTTCTGAATCACCCTAGGGAGCTCTATCACCTGGAAGTGGCCCTAGAGTGTTCCCCTCTCTGTCCAGTCTCAAAAGCTAGCCAGCTGGTTCACCTCCAAGATTAACCTACACGAACACAGGCTGAGAATCCCTTATCGGAAACGCTGGAGGATGAAAGAGTTTTATATTTTGTAGGTATATTTGGGGATATCTGCATAGATCTTAGCTACTGAGCATCTCTAATTCAAAGCTCTAAAATCTGAAATTCTCCAAAACTCGAAATTATTTCCGTATCAGATGCTCAAAAGCAGTCAAATTGCAGAGTATTTCCACTTTTTAGATTAGGGAACTTTTAGATTGCTCAACCTATAGTAGAGAATAACATCTGCTCATCCAGGAAGAAAAGCATCTTGCCAGCTAGATAATTCTTTTATCAACATATCAATTTATTTGAATGAATGTTCCTAACAGCCACCAAGGATTTAAAATGAACACACACCTTTATTTTAAAGTAAGAGACACCAGAAATCATGCAGTGTAGCACCAGATGTTGTGGGGGAGGCTGTGATTGTTGAAAAGGCACAAGGACAAGAGCTTGTGGCGCTTTGGGGGAGAATGGGGGGTGCTTCATGGAGAAGCATCATCTTGACTGAGATTTGAATAGGAGAGTTGGGGAGGCTGAAGAAGTTATATCAGAGCTGTACGGTTACCACAGACCCTGAACTGCGGAAAGTCGCTCAATAACTATTTATGAAGCACCTACCATGTGCCAGCTCCTGGACACAGCTGTGCTTAAAACAGGGGAAGGTCCCGCCTTCCAGAAAGCAAACCAACCAAAAAGATAATATAAGGTGACACGAAGACAGTAAAGCCAGGATGATGTCAGAGAATGGCAGAGGGGCTGCTATGACAGAAGGGTTAGTAAATTCCTCTTTGAGACAAATTCTACTGGATGAAATGAACTAGATGTGGGTGTCAGCAGAAAGTGCTCTCTGGTGAGCACTAGTAGGTTCGCAGTCTTGTAGGCAGCATGTGCTTGGCTGGGGGGCTCCAAAAAGGGCCAGTACACCTGGTGCAGAGAAAGCAGAGAGCGAGGAAGTGAGACAGACACCAGGAAGAGACTCAAACACTACGTGGTGGTCCAGTCTGACCCCAGGTGTGGACAACTGCAAACTGGCTCTCCTTACCCTTTCAAGGGGCAGTGAGGAGACCACAGAGCAGGCTGGGTGGGAGACAACGGCTGCTCTGGCCCAGGGCTGGTGCTGGAGATCCCGGGAATACTCAGACCAGAGGTACAGTCTGCTTGTGGTGCCAAGTGGATTTATTAATGGCGTAAGGGTTGGAGAGAGAGAAGAATGGAGTATCTGGAAGACCAGATGCAACTCATCTTTAGATTCAATGCCTTATTCACAAATAACATCTGTATTTTTAGTTGTCCATGAACAAAACAGAGGTGACAAGAATACTGAACATGAGAGAGGAGGGAAGGGGCCAAGGGTACCAAGGACAAAGGCTGGGACATTTAGCTTTGCAGTGCTTTCCCTACTTTTTTATGTTCCTGGAGATGAACTCAGGGCCTCTCACATGCTAGGCGAGTGCCCTGCCGTTGGGCCGTGTCCGGCCACTGCTTTTCCTTTTGAACATTCTAACTGCCTTTGAGAAAAGCAGCAGCCACTTTGAAGTGCAGCCTTAGCTTACTCCCATACTTCCCCCAACCCCTAAGAATGAAAAGGAGACTATACATACCCCAAAAGGACTGCCCTGGGACCTAGAAGGGGGAGTCCAGGAGGTCAGCTGCCAACCCCAGAACAGACTTTCTGACAGTATCTCCTAGTCCACCAGCGTCTTTCCTTATCTGTCATACCTCATGGGCATCACCTGCTGCCAGATTGCTGTCGCTTTGTGGATCTGAGTTTGTTCTCAGACGTTGTTTCTTCTTGAGCATTATGAGTGTCTGACAGAGCAGCTAACATGCTTGTCCCCACGAGTGGAAATCAACATAGAACTTCATGAACCAGTGAGGCAGCTGGCAGAGACAAACAAGCATGGGAAATGGTTCCTTAGGAACCCACAATAGCACAAAGCTAGTAAATATGGTTTTCTATAAACACACACAGTTAAAATAAGTACAAAATGATCTGTTATCAAGTTATCATGAACAAGAAAATGTTGGCTTCCTTGGAGCAAAACTGAAAAAAAAAAAAAAACACAAACAGCTGGGTAGAAATACAAGATCTTTCCCAGTTAAATTTCACTGTAAAGTGCTACACCATGATTTAGGCTAACCCTGGCTTTAATAATCCTATTTTTCATAGAAAATGTCTTTTATGAAGGTCTGAATGTCTTAAAGCTTCAAATTTTGGCCAGTACATGATTTTTTTTTTTGGTTTCTTGTGTGTCTTCTGTTGAAAATATTAATTCATCTTGTTGGTCAACTGTCATGACCTTGGAAAGGTTTCTGCTTGTGTTCTGCTGTGCTTTGCTTGGTAAAGAACCATTTTCTCTACCAGTCATTTTCCATCTTCACCCCGTGGCTGTGGGTGTTTTGAGGGTTTGGTTTGGTTTGCTTTTCTTTGCTTTGGTTTTGAGGTGCAAGGGATGAACCCAGGTCTTGTGCAGGCTAGGCAAGCACTCTCCCACTGAGTCCTGTTCATTCTAACCGGAAGGAAGGAGCGCACACAGGCATGCTGGCACTGTGGGACGCACTATCTATAACCCCACTTTTCTCAGGCAGGTTAATCTCCACATGACCCTTCTCTTTTGCAAAGTTCCTTTCTGCATGAATGTGTAGAATGAATCCTCGTCAGACACAAGGGTTTCTGTGTGCCTGGCACAGCTCCTCCTTCCAGAGTTTGCAGCACACAGAGAGACAAGACATACACATTTAAAACCAGGCATCTGAGGTGTTGTGAGCTCAGTGCCCGGTGAAGCAGGAAGAAGATCAGAAGTGCTGCTGGGATTCCCAGGAAGGTTGTTCCCAGGAGCCCTGCTGCCCAAAAGAGCTAAGTGAAGGGTGCTGTCCATAGTGGGGTCCTCATGAGCTCTGCAGAGCAGATGAAGAGCTGAGAGAAGGAAAAAATAGACTGAGCTATTTGCTTCCTGGGGCTGCCATAGCAAATTACCACCCACTGGAGGGGAGGGGGTTAAACAATAGGGGTATATTTTCTCACAGATCAAGAGACTTAATGTCTCAAGTCAAGATGTAGCAGGGCTTGCTCCTGCTGGAAGGCTCTGCAGAAGAATCCTTGATTCTCCCCCATCCTTCCACGGTCACCTGCACTCCCAAGCTTGTGGACATGTCACTGCAGTCTCTGCCTCTTTCTTCCATGGGCTTTATCCGTCCATGTGCCTCATATATCTCCTTATAAGGACAACCATCACTAGATTTAGGGTCCAACCTCTTCCAATATGACTTCATCATGACTAATAACATCTGCAAAGATCCTATTTCCAAATAAGTTAATATTCTGAAATTCTGGATAGGCAAGGATTCGGGGGGCCATGCATGCCAGCCTCCTGCAGTGAGTGTTCAGAAAATAGTTGGATGTGAGTGGACAGTTTGACAGGGAACAGTAGCGGGCAAGGGTCACCCTGAAAAAGGCCTGGAATTGGGCGGGAGGGTGAAGAGATAATGACAGCTGCCACCACATAGTCGTCATCGTCATGTGCTAGGCACTCTTTTCAGGTACCTGTGTCCTTATTATTCCATCTTAGATGGAGAAACCAAGGCATGGAGAGACTCAGTGAAATGTCCATAGCCAGCAGGGGATAGAGCCAAGATGTGGACGAAGACGTTTGGTTGGGAACCTGTGTTGTCACTCACCCGCTATAAACTCCCCAGATCTTGCTCTAGGCATCTCTGACCAGAACAGGAGAAGCAGGGGCTCCATAAAGCAAGCAAAGGAAGCAGCTGTGTTAATTGTTCCCCCATCCAGGAAAATAAATGAGTTTCCCGAATTGGTATCAGTATCCAATTCCTTAAGTGAAGGTCTGTGTTGCTACTTTATCGCCCTATGATCTCCACAACCTATGATTTCTTTAGTAGTTTCAGAAATGGAAAGGTGTTTGTTTTAAACTCCAGGAGCTTTCGAGAGTGGGCTTGTTTGTGAGGGATTCCTCAAGTTACCTGCACCATTCATTTTCCCCGCTTCAGCCAAGATGAAGGAGCAGCACCTGGCAGTGCTGGCCTGTTCTAGCCCAGTCCCCTTCCAGGGCCTTTCAACCAGGACAACGGAGCATCTGTGTTTGCTCACGAGTACAGGGCTCCTAGGGACGTATGAGTTTCCAGTTTTAAAGCCCGGATAGTTTGGGTACATGGGGACAAGTTGGCCACCCAGCTCATAGCCCCTGTTGTTATGTAAGTCTGTCTCTGAGCTCTGCAGACCCAAGGAGAGCAGAATGCCCAGCTTGCTTGGTGCCCACGTACGTGTTCCGAGTTCCATGTGATGTCCCCTCCTGCCGCAGGAAGGCAAGAAGACCTCTGGAAGGAGGCACGTGGCGATAGGAGTCAGGGGCTTGGAGGAATTATTTAGTATGGTGTTTTGTTTTTACAGGAGAAGAGGATGAGGAGGAGCCTGAAATGCCTGTTGGACCCCGTCCGCGACCACTCTCTGAGCTACACCTTAAGGAAAAAGCCGTGCCCATGCCAGAGGCCAGTGCATTCTTCATCTTCAGCCCTAACAACAGGTGCGTGTCGGGGGGAGAGGGGAGGTGGCCGCTGCTCCCTCTGCGATATGAGCCCAGCACTGTACCTGAACTTCTGGGAAGAGCCCAGGACTCTCCCATCACCCCACAAATTGTGAAAAATAGACACTGAATGAGGGGGAAAGAGCCATGGATTCTGAATCAGACAGTCTGCATTTATCTTTCCCTCTAGGCTTTGAAATGTGTAACTGCTCTATTCTTTTGATGGTTACCCTTGATAATTTGCAAAGGCTGTTTTTAACTTAAGAAAATGTAAAGCTAAACATAGCTTAATTTTCCTCTCATACAAAAGAAAGACCTTACACCACGTGAAACCGTCTCATTAGCTCCCAACTCACATTTGTCTATCAGGATTTTGGCACTGAGTTTTATTTTTAACCTAACAAGTTAGACACTATTATCATCATTAGTGTAATGTGTATTTAGCATTTTGGACTTACATGCTGCTTATGGTGTTATTTGTGACAGTTTTTTTGTTTTTGTTTTTGTTTTCTTTTGAGGAATTTGATTGTTGCTGTTTCTCAGGGCTGAGGATAGAACCCAGGGCCACAGTATACTAAGCACAATCTATCACTGAGCTATACCCCAACCCTCATTGACCTTTAAAAAAAATAGATTATAGGGTGCTTTATTTTATCAGCTTTATCTCACTTGATACACAAAGGAGGGAGGCGAATTATTTTTCTCATTTTACAAATGGGGAAACTGAGTACTCTAGAGCCAGAAGATGTGCATATATGTATCCTAACACAGCCTAATGTCCTTTCTACTTAATCTTGTTTTCTATTTCTTTTTTATTAGTGCATATTAACTTTACAAACTATTGGGTCTCATTGTGGAATTTTTATATAACATTTTGAGTAAATCCATACCCGCCTTACTGCCTTTGTCTTGTGAAATAATGGTCTCCTCACAACTGTCTTGTCCCTGAGCATTTTTAGTACATCTCTTTCCTTTTGCAAACATTTTCTTTCCTTCCAGAGGGCAGTTTTTAGAAATCTCTTTAGTCCCTTTATGCTAAAGTCACTTGGCTACTTGTATGTGATCACTGAATTTCTTATTCTTGAATGATAATTTTGCTGTGGACATGATTTTAGACTGACAGCTTTTGCCCTTCAGCATGAAAGATGCCATTCCACCATAAAGTCAGCTGGCATTCCAGTTGTCACCACTCTGTGAGGTACCTGCTGGCATCCCAGCCACCACTCCTCTCTGAATTTCCTGCCCATCACTTCTAGCTGCCATCAGCATCTTCTGTGACCTTCAATGCTGTGCAGATTCACTACCATGTGGCTGCTGTGGCTTCAGTTTATGTATCTCGTGCATCATATGTGACATTCCTAGGCCTATGGATTTTTATTTTTCTTCCTTCCTTGATCATTTGCAGCCATTATCCTTAAAGATTGCCTTTCCTTAATACTCTATTCCTTCTTTGTGCCACTCCAATTAGATATGCTGGACTTTCTTCCGTCTTCCTTATCTTTTTTATTTATTTTTCTTAGCACTTGTTTGCAGTATATGGGATTACATTCTGTGTGTGAAGTTGGTGCATGTACATAACACATCTTAATCCCTTTTTAGGATCCCTTTCCTTTCCTTCCTTTTCATCTCCCTTCATCTCTTGAGCCCTTTAGCATTTGAGGAAGATCCACCTCTCCACTTTCTATTATCTGTCTTTCATTTTGCTCTTTATTGATACTTTGGGTTTCTCATATAAGAGAAGCTATGCAATATTTAATCTTGTGTGTCTGACTTATTTCACTCAACATTATGGTCTCAGTATGCATCCATTTTTCTACAAATGACTCAAGTTTCCTACAAAACTCAAGTTTCTTTATAGCAAAGTAATACTCCACTGTGTGTAAATACTACATTTTCTTTATCCATTCACCTGTTGATGGACAGGTAGGCTGTTTCCTAGATTAACTATTATGAGTTGTGCTGCTATAAACGTGGGTATACTTGAATCATTATAATATGATATGCCTTTAACTCTTTTGAGAAAATATCTAGAAAGGGAATAGCTGGGTTGAATGGAATTTCTTATTTTAGTTGTTTTTTTTTTTTTAAGAGAATAAAACCAAACAGAATAAAGCCAATCAAAACAATGAGAGTGATACAGGACTTCAAAACAGGATAATAAGAAATCAGCAATGGCTATCATAATGTCTCTTGTTATCTTCAAAGTTTCTGCCTACACCATCAGACCTAATAAACTCAAGCAAAATAGAACAGAATGAAACCAATCAAAACATAAAATTGAATAAAACAAAACAATAAAACAGAACAAAACAAAAGAATGAGAACAATACTGGATTTCAAAGATAAGACAGAATGAAATCCCCCATATTTGCTATATTGCATATTCTTATCCTCTCAACAGATGAGCAGACTACCAGATTGAGGCCTGAAAAGTCAAACAATACAAGCATTAAGTTGTTTTTGTACCTCAGTTGCTAACTACACAGTCTGCTTTCCTCAGAATCAGCTGGTTGCTTGGGGGTGGGGTTTCTTGTCTCCCAGCCCACACTGGTTGGCTCATGGGAAGGCATAATGACTTCTTGTTTCTCCTCTCTGGACTCACATGGCTTCCACTGGCTCACAGGAAGGGCAAATCGGCTTCTCGTTTCTCCTCCTGGGACCTGTATGGCTTCCACCAGCTCACAAGAAGAGTGAATTGGCTTAATATTTCTCCTCCTGAGACTTGCATGGCTTCTGCCAGCTCATGGGAAGGGCAGACTGGCTTCTTGTTTCTCCTCTCAGGATCCACATGGCTTCTGCTGGCTCATGGGATGGGCAAATTGGCTTCTTGTTTCCCTTCCCAGGACCTACATGGCTTTCACTGGCTCACAGCATTGGCAAACTAGCTTCTTGTTTCTCTTCCCAAGACCCACATAGCTTCTGCTGGGTCACAGTAAAGACGAATTGACTTCTTATTTCTCCTCTTGGGATCTGCATGGTTCCCACTGACTCACTGGAAAGATGAATTGGCTTCTTATTCCACTTCCAGGGACCTACATGGTTTCCACTGGATCATGGGAAGGATGAATTGGCTTCTTGTTTCTCTTCCCAGTACCCTCATGGCTTCTGCCAGCTCACTGAAAGGGAATATTGCTTGTTTTATTTTTTTGAGGAATCTCCATACTGTGGTTTCCATAGTGGTTATACTAGTTTAAATTCCCATCAACAATGTAGAGGGATTCCCTTTTCCCCAGCATTTGTTATTATTTGATGATGACCATTCTTTCTCCCTATCTCCTAAGGCTTCTTATCTATCTTTCATATCTTGCATATCTCTTTACCAGTGTTATGAGTGATTTCTTCAGATGTATTTTCCAGTTGACTAATTCTCTTTTAACTTTATCTATATTACTACATTCCAGTCAGTTCAATTTGTTTAACTGTTCAGATCCGTCTGTCTGTATCTAATGGTTTCTGTGAATTCCTCGTATTTGTGATTGATTCCTTTATTTCAAACATAGTTATCCTATGTTCCATATCTGATATGCACCATATGGGGAGAATCTAAACCACTTTATTGTTTCTTCTGATT
Source organism: Hydrochoerus hydrochaeris (assembly GCA_004027455.1). Lineage (NCBI taxonomy): Eukaryota > Metazoa > Chordata > Mammalia > Rodentia > Hydrochaeridae > Hydrochoerus > Hydrochoerus hydrochaeris. The sequence continues at coordinate 111,000 of PVLA01006547.1, forward strand.
TTACATCTTAATGGTTTGTCCTTTTGTGTATTTGATGACCTCCTTATTGGTGAGAATCCCAAGGACCTAGTCTGGAACTGAGAAAACTTTCCAGATACTCCACCTCAAGACTGGCTTGAAACTTGTTTTGCTGAAAGCACTGCTGTTACTGGCATCTGTCCTCAGTCTGCCCATATTCAAACCTCACCTCAGCTCAGTGGGTTGGTTGTCTGGTTAGATAATTGGCTGGTTTGAAGGGGATGACCTAGCAGACCTCCTAATTCTCATGAAACTGGCATTGTCCCCCCAGAAACTTATAGCCACCCATGATGTAAGGAGAGGAAGTCTGAATTCCTGGTGTTTAGGCCCTGGGTCCCCGACACCACAACTGTGTTTCTGGGTAAACCTCTCCTTCCTAGGTTCCTGTGTTCTTAATCCATGAAATGAAGACAACAATAAGCAAGCTGTGCTTTCTTCCTGTGCTTTTGCAAGACGTAATATGCAAGACACCCTCACTCTTTGTGGTACTGTCCGTGAGTGCACAGGGGTACACATGCACAGTTCCCTTTCATTGTAAGGTGTGAAACCAAATTGCACACCTGAAACTAACATGGGAGCAAATCACTTAGCCAGAGCGCTGGCTTCTCTGGCCTCAGCATTCATATCTTCAGCTATTTCATTGTTCCTGATACACAAAATTATCCAGCAGATCTTATAAAATGAATTTTCTTCCAATGGTGGGGAAAACAAATTTCCAAACAAAATCCAGTTGTTTATTTCATAGGGATATTTGAAAATTTGGAGATTCCTGATTGTCTCAGATGTAGCCTTCCAAAATATCAGAAGTTACAGTCTCTGAATGTCTTTAGTTTCCTAGAAGTTTCCTAGAAATAGCATCATGAAGCGGAGCAGGGTGGCTGTCATTACCCAGCAATAGACAAGCATGAGGCTGAGGAGACCACTCTCCACACCACACAGCTCATTACAGCCTGATAGAAGGAGCCGAGGGGGATTGTTCTGAGACCCACGGAGCACATCCCCGCTTCCTTCCTGACACATCCCTCGCCTCTCTCCTCCCTGTGCAGGTTTCGCCTCCAGTGCCACCGCATTGTCAATGACACGATCTTCACCAACCTGATCCTCTTCTTCATCCTGCTCAGCAGCATTTCTCTGGCTGCAGAGGATCCCGTACAGCACACCTCCTTCAGGAACCATGTGTGTACCCCTTCTGCTGTCTGTACCCCCTCTGCCCAGGACTGTGACTGGCCCCACGGCTTCTGCTGCTGACTCCTTGATCAGTCAGGAGCCCAGGTCCCAATCTCACCAGCAGATGCACCATAAGTATTTCTTTAAAAAATAGGGCTTTTATAGAAACCCACCTTGGGACATAAGTAAGTAAAAGGGCATGTGCCCCAACACCACCGGCTGGTTCAATCATTGGCAAACATCAGGCATGTCACTGCCTGTGGATGTTCCCCAGGAAGCTTTTGTTCCCTGTAGCCTTAGAGAAGAGTGGCCAGGGCTTCCTCCCCGCTCCCCCGTGCTCTGACCAGAGGGGAAGCATCTGTGAAAAGGTCCCAGTGATAAGACTGACCTTTCTAATAGAGAGCCTCAGTTATCTCCACTGCATAAGCCTAAATTTGGAGAGCCATCCAAGGCTCTGGTGAACAGCGTATGAGTCTAGAATAAAAATTGCTGCATCCCAAGACTTCAGAACTTTATCAAATACCAGGAGATGAGCATAAAGAAAGGAGCCCTTGCTCTGGAACCACACTAGAGCCCAGGAGTCTGCATGATCCAGGTTGTCTTACTTAGGGTAGTAGATATTAGCCAAGCCCTGTGCTCCATTCCTTGGCTTTAATAAAGCATGAAACTGTGAGCCTGCCCTTGGCCTGAGCAGACCTAGAGGACACGCCTTCCCAGACCCCAAAGTACAAGACACCAGCACAGAAAGCTGGTGAGCTCACCAACTTGAGTGAAGCATTGTGAATCTCCCTGCAAAAGAAACAAGCCCCACTCTCTGCCCTTGTGACAAATAAAACTTTTGTTTGGTTTGGGTTTGAAGTAAACTGGGTTAATGAGAAACATGTACAACCAGACAGTACCTAGACCCAGAACCAGCTGTCTAGGAGCCCCATCTGGAGTTGCTGATCTGCATGAGCCAGCTCCGTGGTGGGATCCAGTGCCGAGTACACAGCCCGAGTCCTTTCCACCCATCTCCCCATGGAGAGGCCCAGGATGCACACCTTGTTTTGAACTGAGGTTCCTTTTCTGGTGAACATCCACTGATCTGTCTTCTCATCCTGCCTTCCTCCCTCCCCCACCCCCTCCCTCCCCTGTTTCTTTTTGTTTTGCAGATTCTGTTTTATTTTGATATTGTTTTTACTACCATTTTCACCATTGAAATTGCTCTGAAGGTAAAGCCCCGCCCCCTCTCCCTCCTCCCTCCCTGCTGCTGGTGCTCTCTGGCTCTCTGCCTCTGTCCGCTGCTAACACACGTGCTCCTGTTGGCGTGGGTTCACTCTCAGAGCCTCTAACCCAGTTGTGCTTCTTTTTCAGATCCTAGGCAACGCAGACTATGTCTTCACTAGTATCTTTACCTTAGAGATTATCCTTAAGGTAATGCACCCCTCCATGCATTCTTGTCCCTTGCCTTGTCTGTCTCTGCTCTGGCCACTGCCTCCTTTCTTTCGTCTGTTTCCTTCACCCTCTCCTTCTTGGACTCTCAAGCCTGAATTTGGAGAAATCAATGCCCCTCAATTTGTGCCAGCATTGGGCCTGGCCTCAGAGGCCAGAAGCCTACCCCACCGTGTCCCTTCCCCTCTGACCACCACTAGGCAGTCCCTTAACCTGCAGGAGCCACACCATGACAGTCACTATTAGTGCTCTTCCCTCACTAGTTGGGTACTGTGGTCCCCAGCAGTGCCACACACACACACACACACACATATACACACACACACGCGCGTGCGCGCGCAAACCATCTCCAATCAGTTGGTGACTGATCCCTACTTAGAATTCTCCCTCCCCACCAAAAAAGAATTCTCCCTTACTTCTGCTGCCCAGAGGAAATGTCCAGACATGGAAACACTTTGGGGCCTGGAGGAACCACTTTGGCTGTTCTGTCAGGACGCCCATCATCAATACCCCATCAGTACTTGTAGCAGACACTGGGGCTACACTGAAGTTGGGGCCATGGGTCAATAGGGTGGGCCTGATGCATGAGCGGGAGCCAGCCTCCCTGCTGCAGCCTTCAGCAGACTGTCAGATCACCTCCCGGCCCCACAGAAAAGCTGCATTGCAGTGATTTTGCCCTGAGCATGGGGAAGAAGTACGCAGGGAGTTAACAATAGAGGGTGACAACCAGCACTACAAAGGGCTTCAGTACTTGTCCCAGCTCTGCCTGCTGCTGGCCCAGCTCAGTTCTGTGGAGATGCTCTGACACACCTGTGCTCAAAAACAGATAAAACCGATGTCCAAACAACACTGGGCGAGAAAGCTTATTTCTCAGTTTTTCCCATGTATTTCCGAGCCTCTAAGCCGATGAATCACCCAGCTGGTGCACCCGGGCCATGGGACATGAGTTCTCAGCCCTTGGGTAAGATAAGCTCGTCTCTGACATGTGGCCAGGTTTACCAGAAGAGGGATCATGGGGTCTGAGCACAGCTGCGGCTCAAGCATCTTCTTCTGGGGACAGTTGCCTGAAACACCTCCTCCCAAAGAGCTCAGATTCCCTTCTCACCCCATCACTCAGGGTGACACAAGCCGATATCCACTGCCAACTGTAGACCCTTCCTTTCCCGATGAAACTGCTTTGTCATGGCCCAGCCTTTTAATGGACATGACATTCCCTCGCACCCACTTACAATCCCAGTGAGGCAGTTCACGCGCCTTCCATGACGTCCTTGTCTCTGGACACCCAGCTGTCCTAGCTTCCGTCACGGGCTCCAGCTCAGCAAGGGTGTTGCTCAGATTTTTCTTTTCTGCACAGGGATAAATGATCTGGCCAGGACCCAGTTTTGGGGAGGTGGGGGGAAGCACAAATCATGTGATGGCATTAAGATGCACTGTTAGGAACCCCTTTCCCGTGGCAAGCGGCTTTTTTGCTCGACTCCAGATTCAGACATACACAAAAAGATGTTCCCCAGGACCAGAAAAGTTCTGAGGCCCCACTTGAAGGACCCTCTTCAGAGCCTTGTGGATTTCAGTGGTGTCACCTCTCCTTCAGGATCATCCAACAGCAAAAGTCAAGTGTTTCTGCCAACGCGGTCACCGCAAGGCCCTTCCCTCCCCTCCCCCTCTTCCTCTTCTGGTCCCTCTGATGCTCACTGTGCTTCTGAATGTCCACTCCATGCCAGTGCACTCCCCGCACTTCCTTCTCACTGGGTCTCTCCTTTGTGTGAAGCCCTGCATCGTGCTGCAGCACAGACAGTGCTGGCCGTCTACAAGGCTCGCTTACCCTAAGGAACCGTTGAAGGGCCTGAGGCAAGCTGGCCTTGAGAAGGAAAGGTGTGTGGGATGCACCAGCTAAGCTGAAATGCTGGTAACCAGAAGACTGTCACATACAAGAGAGAAGAGAGGGAAAGTCCAATAAGGACTAATGCATGAAAATGCCAAGAGCAACAACACATTAATAACTAGGAGGGTTGTCTAGCAAGGTGCTGCTTGCTGGTGGCTTCCAGCTCAGGGGTAGTGAGCCCATACTCTGTCCCCTTTGCTTCTCAAGACGGAAAGAGCCAACAATCGGCCGTTCCTTGGTGATACCTTAGAACCAAGAAGCAGGGATCACATGGGTGGCAATCAGCAGAACACAGTAGAGAAAGCTCACTGCACTGGGTGCCTGAACTTGACCTTTTCTAGTGCCCTGAATACCACAAATGGCTTTCATATAAAGGCCCCTCTCCCAAGCACAGACTTGCCCTTTCTCCCATAGCCACTCTTCCTTTGGCTCTGCCTGGGTGATACCCCTCACCTCTGACACACACACACACACACACACACACACACACACTTTCTGAAGGGCTGGTCTCCTTCTGGGTTCCCTGACAAAACAGAACCCCAAAGTCAAAAGACAGAAGTTGGCCTTCTGAGCCCCACTGCACACCTGTCTAAGGAGTGCTTTCTCCCTCACATAGAGGACTATGCCAGAGCTTGGTGGCAGCCTCAGAAAGTCCGAGCAAGGAGGGTCCAGACCCCAGCACTTTCTCTAAGACTAACAGCCTGGATCTGAGAAAGGTGCCAGCCTTCAGTGGGTACAGGGACTCTGATGAATGTGAGCTACAGGAGCAACCCTAGCCCAGTCTCTGGGGTCCTGAGTCTTCCTGAGACACAGGACAGTGAGCCTTCCAGATGGTGGGCCTTTGGGAGAAATCTGCAGCCAAATTCCCCTGCAACCCTTTATGTAATCTCCTCACTTCTGAAAACGGTTGCAGACTACAGGTGCCTGAGTCCCCTGTGGTCTCCTGCTGCAGGAGATAAATGGAAAGAATTAGGTTGCCAGAGCTATTTTTGCCAGTTTCCTCCTGTGTTTGCTTTTGAATTGCTCTTCGGACTCACCACCCTGGACATGCTCTGATTCCAAAGAGATAAACCGGACCCCAGACAACCAGGCAACAGCTCTCATCCTCTTAGCCACCGACTCCAGATTTTTCCCTCTGGCTGACACTCCATGGCCCCTGGCCTTCTAGAGCCCTTCACTGGGCCCTAAACTCAAGTCAGCAGAAGCAGAAAGGGTGTTGGTTGAGTGCCCACAGTACTCAGCTTTCTACAAGCCCCAGGGAAGGAATCATAGTCAGTGCTTACAGTGATATCATCATCCCATGTGTTCTCATTTTGAAAATTTTCAGAGGGCTCTTGTTTACCTGGATGAGCTTCACAGAGGCAGAGAGCAGTATCCCCCTTTTGTACATGAGGAAGCCCAACTTCCCTCATACAGGAAGAACCCAGAACTCAAATCCAAGCTACCATGACAAGGGGCACTTAGCTGGAGCTCACTATCCACAAGAGAGGCTTCCGAGTGTTTTCTACATAATTGATGCTTGTCACCTTAGAGAGCAGGTATCATCGTTATGTTTGTCTTTCAGGTGATAAAATTGAGCCACAGAGAAGTTAAATATCTCACTGGAAGCCACACAAATAAAATACTATAGGGCTGGGGGTTCAAACCTCTGGCAGCACAACTGTGCTCTTCACCATTGTACCCCAGACTCCCTCTGAACACACAGCTAGACCACTTCCTTAAAGGGCCCCAGGTGTAATCTAGAAACAAGACAGTCAGACCGAACCAAGAACATTTGACATAGAACCATAGATCTTGGAGGCTGAGAATGGAGGTACGCAAAGTGCCAGCTGTTGGCAGAACTTCTCACTGGTCACTAAGGTGACCATGTGCTCCACTTTGTCTCAGACTGAGGGATTCTTCCCAGGGATTAAGCCAATTAAGTCCTGGGCAAACCAGGATGCAGGTAGTGGTAGGTTACCCTGCTGGGTGTTCTTTCTCTCACCCCCAGATCCCTAGTTTTCCAGCTGGCCCCGAAGGCAAGAGGATTTGGAAGAAACTAGGGAACTGTGTGTTGAAGGGAAATCTAGCCTGGATAGCATCAGCAAGAGGCCCTAGAGGGCTGCAGCCATCGTGGGATTGTGGTGATGAACTGTGGAAAATCAAAGAAGGACGGAGGGCTCACTTGACAGGGCTTTGAGTATAGGATTGAAGAGTTTGGCAAGGTCGGTGTGGGAGCCACTTGTACACCTAAGCTGGGGGGATTCTTCTGCAGCTGAGCGAATGTTTGCAGAACCCTTTTCTGGACACCACATCTGTTTACTTGGTCCTTCCTGTTCCCTGTGGTGGATCTCAGGACCTGTCCAAAGGAAGCTGTGGGAGGAAAGGGTAGTGGGAGGTGAGGGGTCCTTGGAGCTTGGGTTTGGGTGACTCATCCTCACATTTCTCTGTGCCTCCCTGCAGATGACAGCTTATGGGGCTTTTCTACACAAGGGCTCTTTCTGCCGGAACTACTTCAACATCTTGGACCTGCTGGTGGTCAGCGTGTCCCTCATCTCCTTTGGCATCCAGTGAGTAGGGCTCTCTGAGCCCAAAAAGGGGATATGCAGTTAGGAGTGAGTGTCAAAGAGGACAACCAAACCTAGCAGGATGCCTGCAGGGTCACCAGTGTGACTGATGTAGAAGAAAGGGCCTAGCAGGCATGGGGACTCACACCTGGAACCCCAGCACTCAGGAGGCTGAGGGAGAAGGGTCACTGTGAGTCTGAGGCCAGCCTGAGCTACATAAGTGAGTTCAAGGCCAGCCAGAACTATATAACAAGACCCTGTCTTGAGAGATAGGAAGAGAGCAAGAGCCAGAGGGAGAGAAAGGGCCTTAGAGGTCGTGCAGCAAGGCAGCTGTGACGTTTGCATCCATTTCCTCAGCAGTAGGATAGGGTATGCTGATCCGCAGGAATATGTACAAATAGCTGAATTCTGCCATGGCAGATAGGGCCAGGCACTGGCACCTTCCTCTCTTCTCCAGGGTGTGCCCAGGGGCCTTGGTTGCCCTTTAGCTGCCAAGAGCCTGCCATTGCCGTGGCCTTCCCTGACCTGCTAGTCCATCCTCCCACCCTTTCTGTCACCTATATCTTCAAAATGTGCCTGCCTCGTGCACGTCTGCAAGCGTGTGTGTGTGTGTGTGTGTGTGTGTGTGTGTATTGGAGAGAGAAGAATTATTGATTCTTAATCTTGGCTGCACAGAGAAATTACTTGGGTAGCCTTTAAAAATGACATTTGAGCCAATAGCAATGGTACATACCAGTAATCTCAGCACACTGGGAGCCTGAGGAAAAAGGATTTAAGTTTGAATTCAGCCTGAGAAACCTAGTGACTCAGTGAGACTGTCTCAAAATTTCAAAAGGACAGGAAGTTGGGGGTGCATCTCAGTGCAAAGGCCCTGGGTTCAATCACTAATTACACACACACACACACACACACACAGAGACACGCACACGCACCAAAGACATTTGCCTGAATCCCACCCCCAGGTGGGCTTGTTCTGAGCTTTAAGAGTTTCACACCTCCCTAGGAAACTCCCTTCCACAATCAAGGCTGCAAGCCTCGATCAGGTTTATAAGGATCTGGCGAGTTTCTGCAGTATCCTAACTGCCAGGTACATTAAACCTGCACTTCGACTTTCAAAGCACTTTCATCTAAGCATCCTTCCATGGTCCTCAAAAAAAAAGAAAAAAATATATAATGTAGACAGTTCAAGTGCTATTATCATCAGTTTGTAGATGAAAAATTTGAAGTTCAAGACATGAAAAGACTCGCTCAAGTTCAAACCAATGGCAGAGAAAGCCGTAAGTCCCCAGGCCCTGGGTCCTCCTCAAGGTCTTTTGATGGTCAGCCTTTGAGGTGAGATAGGAGCCATCAGGGTGAGACCCTTTTCTGTGGCATCAATTCTATTTCCTAGGATTTTCTGCCTAGGTACCTGTAGGCCTAGATTCTATCACAGCACTACCACTAAATCACTATATCACCTCGGGCCAAAACTTCCTTCTTTTAGTCTTTTTTTGTCCCATTTGACCTTTAAATCCCTTCCGTTGTGAATTAGTGTATACTGACTCCCTCCCAGAGATTCTCAGGGAAGAAAGGTAGTGACAGAGGGACGTCCTTTGAACCCCTGGGAATAAAAGACCCATGAGCCAGGGAAATCAGACCTTTCTACCAGCTCCCTCTTATGCACTTCATCCTGACCCATGAATAATAAAACCAGCATTTGCTGATGGTTCAGGCTCCAAGATCAGCAGGAGGCCTCCTCTCTGAATTCTGGAGAGGACGCCCAGCCAACCAGCCTGAGAGGGTGGGAATGGACTTCTGAGTTGCTTACAGCCTGTTGTCATCAGTAAGCTCCAGCGGGGTAGGATGGCTAACTGGAAACCATCCAGGTGTCTTGCCAAAGGGGCTTTGTGGGGAGCTTTGCCATCCTGCTACCAGGGCACTAGCTGGAAGCGCCCAGACATTCTGGTTTGGCTGTGGCATCAGCTCTATGAGGCTGTTCTTTCTGGGAGTCCTGAAAATGCTATGAACTAGAGTGGGATTTATTTATGCATCTAATGGACATCTGTCTGGAATCTGTATTTGAAAAGAGCACCACCCAAAAATTCCTTCCTCTCACCACAGCCTCCAACCAGAAGGCCTAATAAAGTTGCACCATTAGTGTAGTATTTCTTCAGGTACAATGATGTCTTCGGTGGCTTGATAATAAGGATACCATTTACTCAGTTCTTAATATGTGCTCAGCACACTGCTTGCTATGTGATGCACATAAAATTCCCTTTTAATTTCTGTAGTGACCTTAGCTGCTAACTGCTGCCCCATTTTACAGATGAAGAAACTAGAGCTCTGAAAAGTTAGGAAATGTATCCTAGGTGTCTTGGTTGGCAGGTGGCAGCCAGGAAGTCTGAATTCTGGCAGACCTTACTATCTTCTCTGACACCTGGATGTCCCCAAGTGGCACATCATATTGCTCATGACTCATGTGGAATTGGTTTTCTAATTATATACTCATCAAAAGAAAAGTCTTGGAGTGGCAGGAAAGCTCCAAGTTCCTAGGGGTGAGGTTAGGAGTATCAAACAGTCTGCCGCATTATGGTAGCCATTGCTGATTTCCTATCATCTTTTGTGAAGTCCAGTAATGCTTTTATTCTTTGTTTTGACTGGTTTTAGTCCATTTTATATTATTTAATTTCAATATGTGTGAAGCTATGGGCAGCTATTTTGAAGAGAACAAGAGACATTATGGTAGCCATTTTTGATGTTCTTATTGTCTGGTTTTGAAGGCCTATAACGCTTTCATTCTTTTGTTTTGATCAGTTTATGCTATTTTGTTTTATTTGAATTCATTGTGTGTGAAGATATGAACAACTATTTCAAAGAAAACAAGAGACATTATGGTAACCACTATTGATTTCCTGTTGTCTTGTTTCAAAATCCTGTGTTGCTTGTATAGTTTTGTTCTGGTCTGCTTTGTTCTATGTTTTATTGTTGTTGTTTTATTCTCTTTAAAAAAAAAAAAAGTCTCTTGACCAGGGATTTAGCTCAGTGGCACAAGTGCCTGCCTGGTAAGTGCAAGGTCATGAGTTTGATTCCCAGTTCCAAAAAAAAAAAAAAAGAACAGTCCCCCCAAAAATCTCCAAAACAGACCCTTTTCTTGAGTTTACCTGGCATCAGCCTATCAGGACCTTATCTAGCACATCATTCCCTACGGTGCCAGGAGCAGGGAAAGTCCAACACCCACCCTGTTTCTGCCTCAGGTCCAGTGCAATCAATGTGGTGAAGATCTTGCGAGTGCTGCGAGTCCTCAGGCCGCTGAGGGCCATCAACAGGGCTAAAGGGCTAAAGGTGAGATGGTGGGTCTAGCTGGGGAGCTTCACCCCAGCAAGCATCAGTCAGCCTGTGGGTTGGCAAAAGTTCACCTCACATGAGAGGTTGGCTGGGAGGAAGAGGTCACGGTTGGGCCAGCACCCGCCATGGTGAAGCCTAGACCGTAGTCTCACTTCCGGTTCTGCTTCCATGATGAACAGAACAACAGAGGCCACCATTCAAAGCCCAAGCTCTGGAGCTGGCCACCGCTCAAAGCCCAAGCTCTGGAGCTGGCCACCGCTCAAAGCCCAAGCTCTGGAGCTGGCCACCGCTCAAAGCCCAAGCTCTGGAGCTGGCCACCGCTCAAAGCCCAAGCTCTGGAGCT